>JACJUY010000038.1:66087-155550 GCA_014220935.1 Platorchestia sp. MABIK
AATAAAGCATCCTAAGATGGCGATGTTTGAGGAGGAAGGATTTCTTCAGGATGAAGAAGTTGGGGAGCCACTTCTTCAGGTAAAACTTCAAGGGTACAGAACCTTCAAGTAATCTCTTCAATAAATAATGTACATTGTTTGCTTATAACCGTCACACTCTGCGCTCATAACGGTAAACGTACATTTTACCTATATTTGTTTAAATTCAACGAACCAGGTGAAACGATTCTCAAACTCTGAAAAATCAATGTTTTGATACTGAATTTAAGAAATTTTGTCCCCCGTTTTCGAAATTTCAGCCAAATTTGTTGGATCGTGATTTTATCAAGCAGGAGAAATTTAACAATGCTGTTTAAAATATATGATGAAATGAAAATTTTAATACTAATTTTTGGCAACATTCTTGATCCTCAAAATGGCGTCAGATTCATCTAGACAACGAAGAGGATAAGTGACGTGCTTGTGAAGCTGGTGTACAATTTTTTGAACTGTTTGGAAACCAAATAAGCAAGAAAATATTCAGCGTCGTTAAAGGTAATTTTAGTGCACGTATGCTTAGTTTTATTGAAATGCTTTTATGAAATTGGGGGAAAACTATTTGGTGCACATTGATAGCTGTCACAGAAGCCGTACCCAAGAAACGCAGTTTCTTTCAGAATACTATATGAATGTATATGAGCAAAAATTAAAAGTAAAATAGCTATAATTTTAATAATATGACCTAGAATTCAAATATAATCTTGAATTTAAAGTGCAATTACACTAGAATATGTGCCAATATCAGAATAGAAAATAAGCTGGAATCTGAATTAAAAATAGCAAGTGTAGACCGACTATATTCTCTAGACTGAATTCAAACAATGTTATTGATTGGATCTGAAGCATGTTTTATAATGTAGCTTGCTTATGCACTAATGTGTTGTATTTTCTGTATAATGAAGACATAATACACTAATGGTTATCTTTTTGTTTAAACATGTATAACGTTGCTTCTTGTGTTAAATTTAAATCATACATGTTTGAAATAGATCTAGATTATGAATATTCTGTATGTGCAATTGTTTCAAACTTGCTCTCATAACCTGTATTTTATTTTATGTGTAAGACAAATCTGTACTTTGAAATTAGCAATAAGAAAGAGTGAACATAATTTACTAAATTTGACAGTTTTTTACTGCATACTGTCAATTTAGATGTAAATTTTTTTAATATAATGAGACAAGATGATGTATTAGGTTGTGTGATTTTAAATATTTTTGTAAAGGCATTTTAGGTGTCTTATTCTTCACAGTAGAGGGTAGTAGAAGGAGCACAAACATATTTAGGCTACAGTCCCAGACTTGCTTTATTGTTCTGCATAAAAAATAATAGAAAATCAAATTAGGAAAAAACCTTAGTTATTGTATTGTAAATGTATGTGCACTTGTTATTGTAAAAATAGTCTTTTTTATCAAATCAGCTGTAAAATAATAAAATACTTGTAAATCTTTAAAAAACTTGTATACATTCAAGCATAATAATTAAAATGCTCATTAATGGTGTGATTCAGTTGGTATATTTTCAGTAGTGTATATATCAAGAATCAGTATTTCCCTCGGAAAAAGTACAAATACCTCTATCAATTTTTATGATATAATGATTTCATTTGAAATAAATTCAAAAAATTGTTTCAAATCCAGTGGATTTACCATAATTTCATTTTATATATCATTTAGAAGTTTTTAAAGCAGGATTAGGTTCTGGTCTGCTCAATATTTTTCATAACTTTGTTTAATCATGAGTTTACTTTTACAGATGCCTGGTCCAATGGACTGTAAAGTTTATGTTGGAGATCTTGGATCTACAGCGTCCAGACAAGATTTAGAAGATGCTTTCTCTTACTACGGGAGGCTAACAAATGTGTGGGTGGCCCGAAATCCCCCTGGCTTTGCTTTTGTGGAGTTTGAAGATCCAAGAGATGCTGATGATGCAATCAGGGCATTAGATGGCAGGTGAGTTGCTCAATTTGTTTGCAAACAGCCTGACAAGTGTATGTACTGCTGTCTTAAAATACAAATAAGTAATGCTAGTGACAGAGGATATGTGTATATTTCTGTCTTTATGGATAACATGTACGGTGTGCCACTAGATTTGATAGCATTTGCTTGTACTAAGCAATGCAAATGTGGGATGAAAATGCTTTTCTATGCTCTTGTATGACCACTGTATATCTTGTGCAGGACAATTTGTGGGAGGAGAGTTCGTGTAGAGCTGAGCACAGGCCGCAGTCGCAGCAGATACGATGGCCCCCCTCCTCGTGGCGGGGTGAAGCCTTTCCACCCCGAGGATAAGTGCTACGAGTGTGGGGAGCGCGGTCACTATGCTCGTGACTGTCGTTTGTATTCAAGAAGCCGTCGAGACAGGTGAGCTAGTCAGCCATGTTGCTCAAGTGTCCCTGAGCATTGAGTTTGTTTCAGTTCTGCAGTTCTTGGTGGAAGCAGTTCTTAATTTGCTTCAGCTAAATCGTCTGTGGACGTTACTCCTTTCGTTTGTGTATAAATTGTTTGTAATATTTGTCTCACTTTTCTATTTGTGACCTTTCTCAGGATTTTTCTACGTGGATTTGTTATTGAGCTAGAATTTTTTTTACACACCTGCCGTGGTTTGTATCTACCACTTTGTGTCTCAACAACCCTGACAGACTGCAGTGGTACTGATTTTATTAGCCTAAGTATTCTCAATTTTTGTGGTTCATTATGAGTTATGTAACTATTCGAGATGAGCTGCTTACATGTCATTTCAGAATTCCTTTGGGCAAGTTTATCTTCTGCAATGATTGGTAAAGTAGCAAAGTTATTGATGTAAATTTGCTACCTATTTTATCACGTACATCTTGGCAGTAAGTATCACAAATCTTGTGTTGAGAACAGGGCTAGATGATTAGGTTCAGTTTTTCAGTAGAAAAAAGTATGTGGGAATCAGGCCAATAACAGGCTTTTCTAGCAGATATTACAAGAGAGTTTTGCAGGTAGAGAAATTATACAGGACAATGGGCTTGGGTTCTCATTCCTAGTTTGACATGCTTGCAAATGTTATGGAATGATGGCACAACATTTAGTGACATGGTTTTTGATTGTCAAATTACAATTATACGTGGTATAGTATAATTGCTTTTAGAAGTTACTCGAATTAGTATGGGTAGGACAATAACACTTGAATCCAACTGCATTTTAGGATGCCTTTTTCGAACGAGGGAGGTATCAGCTGCCCCAATGCTGTTACACAACTCATGTGTCCTGCAATCGCATGTGCAAAGTAGCTAATAAAATGCCCCGTAAAAAGTTTAAAGGGAAACTACTCGGGCTCATATTTCATTTTATTTTGAATTTAAGTTGATCATTTTGGATTACGCATAATCCTCAAACAAAATTTTGTAAACTCTGGGTAATGGGAATTTTTTTAGGTACACGTGTGTTGTTGACCGAGTTCTTGCATGAATTTTTTACTCAATTCAGGCAGGACCAGACATGTTTGTAGAGTGTAGAGATTTTATGGGAGGTGTGGTAGGGTACAGGGAGGTCAAATGTGGATTTTCATAGTGGCTGGTGTAGTTGTTAACTGTAATAATAACAGAGTGTGTTTTATAGGAAACACGGCTGAGCTGTTGCTGAACAGCTCATTTGTGTCTGCTCAGCTCACCTAGTCGTGTGGTCAACCCGCACTCTGCGCTACGCATGATCTTCTCTGCCCCGTCTGATCGGTCTCAGCTGCTTAGCCCAACCAATGCTATTCCTACCTACCAGACTTCCTACTACCTAAAGTCGGCCATACGTGCACTTCTGCCCCAATTGAACGAAAAGCTTCGCGGCTGCCACTTCCTTTGAACAACATCACATTATCTAAGCGTTCGCTCCTTCCGACCGACCGTCCAGAATCTCGCGATGCGCAATCTTCTAGCGGCGAGAGGCGCTCTGTCTTGCTAGATGGACGGTTTGTTTTGAGCGCTCCTTTAGGGGCACTTCTAAATCTCTTTAGCCGAGACAGCTATAGAACAAAAGCAGTTTTAAGAATTTGTGCAGGATATATCAAACGATGCTGTTTGTGATGATCCAATTCAATGAAAATGACCCTCAGTCATGGCCATGGCTTATATTAAATCGGAACGAAATTAATTTTTCGTACTAATTTTTTTTGCTAATAATTGCATGAGAAATGTAATGGTTATCCATTGCATTCATTACTGTAGCTGTCTATTTTTGTAACCAAAAACAATTCTGAGGTCGGCGTTGTTTGATAATTTACACGTTACCAATTATTGATTACTTTGCGGGCCTTGATAGCCATTTGAGAAGTTTGGTTGGGGCGCGTAAAATTTCCAGGCCGTTTCTGTTGTGACATAAAACTTATTTGAAGCCGTCTGTCAGAGATGATGGACTAACAGTTCACACCTTCTCCTTAGGTCTCGCAAATTCCGTGCAATGAATTGTCGCTAGAATAATTGTCCAGTTTATCTTAATTCACTTTCAGTTTATCCCAGTCTATTATCAGGATATCTCTGCGCGCTGGTGTATCCTTTCTCATTTTTTTCATATTCTTGTGTTGCAAACTTTTCATGCTTTTTTCGTGTGTAACATCATGAACTGATCTTGTACGTTTTGCAGCGTCATCCCTTTCGTCTGAGTTCATTGGCCTCGTGTTTGTTTATTTTATTTTTTTTCACATTCCTGATATTTTGTTCATCATTTGTGTCTCAACGTCCATGCTTCATTGGTATAACTTCTAATATTTTTTCCATTATTTCTCCAAGTTCATATTTTCCTGAAAATATCAGTCTTTTATTTCATTCATTTTTAAGTTGCAATTTTTTAACATTTACTTACTCAGTGATGCGAACTATTTCATCTTTTCCGACGCACTAGCACTTCCATTTTCAGCCCTGATCTTAGAAAAGGAACTGCCGTTTGAAGTTTTATTTTTCACGTTATTGTTGTGCGTAAATTTCTGCACCATGTTTTATTTACTCTAACTTCCTCAGACTACTATCGTCATTTTCTTGATTGTACTTGGTTAGTGTGCCGAAACTCCTCATACAGTCATTCTTTTACTAATTTGTGTTCAAATTACCCCCTTATAGTGGTGATGATCATCGTTATCGGTAGAATCGCATTGTTACATGTCACTCTTTTACTTCTTTGCTTCAAGTCACTTTTACTTCTTTGTTTCACATCACCCTCAAAGTACTGATGAACTTTGTCATTAGCAGTGTCGCCTAGGTTGTTGATTGCTAACGTGAGCATTCTTCCGAAGGTCGAGGAGCCGCTCTCGGGGCCGCCGGTCCTACAGTCGCTCGTACTCCCGGGACCGCTCACCCAAACGCCGCAGGTCCTATTCTCGATCCCGGTCGCCCCGGAGATCTCGAGACTACTCACGCTCCCGGTCCAGGGACAGGAAGTACTCCCGGTCCCGCTCTGCTGACAGACGCTCTCGCAGTGGCTCTCCAGCCCGTGGGTCCCGACCAAGGTAAAGCGTAAAGAATTGAGTTTCTTGTGTTGTATTTCGAATTTTGTTCTGTAATATCGCAACAGTTTTTCCCCAAGTACCGAATCGGCTGAAATATATTTCTAATTTAGTAGTGTGATATTGCACACTTTGACCTTTATATAGTGTGTTAAGATAATTTATAACATTGAGGTTTATTCTCGAAGTAGTTCGATTTTAGTGTGATAAAACGATTTTTCCAATCTGATTGTTGAATTTATATTATACACTCCTTAGTATTATATTTTTGCTTGAACTTGTGTATTCACTTCAAGGTATATTTTTTTACCGTACAACTTATTAAATTTGATGATTAAGACATCTCTATGATTCTTGACAGCGCTAAGCTGCGCATCGAGTTAATTTTATGCAGTTAGTCAAAGTGGATATTTATATTGCGAATGAGTTGAGAGAAGTGACAATTTTATCCGGTGTGAATCGGGACTTCCATCAGGTACTTCAATTGAATTGTTTTTAAAATGAAATGAGATGTTGACCCAACATCTTGGTACTTTTTGCGGGTTGGTTAACCGTTTACTGCAATAGCTGCACTCGCATACGTATTGTAAGATGTGAAGTGCTAGGTTGACTTGCTTCCTGGATCTCGAGTCGCGATTTGTGTGTCTGGGGATGGTCCATTCCTTTCATTTGGCCAAGCCGTGCTGACGGCACTCTTATGTTGATCCCACTGCCTTAGAGCGTGCACCTGTTGTATTTGTGTTTGAAGTTGAATTGCCATTTAATTGTGACGGAGGAGCGTTTCCATGAAAAGTTATATTGCGGTTATGTTATGCGTTACAAAATGTTAATAAAATCGATTTTTGTTTATTTGCAGGAGCCCTGTTGGCAACGGAGCGTGAAGTGCTCCGTGTAGCGTGGGTGTCGCCTATAGATGCCTGCCTAGCAATTTTATCCGTGAAAAACTTGTACCTGCTGTTGAATGGAGGTGCACCTAATGTAGAGACGTTTCAGATGTATTGATACACTATCTACGTTTAAGGAATTGATTTCACTCCACTTCTACGTTATGAATAAGGTAGACTAGTGTGCTGCACTGTACTTCAATTTCGATGAAGATACATTGGAGGAACCTGTAGTTGTTCATGTGTAAATTCCTACCCATTAATAGAAGTTTTTTTTCCTTTAATTTTGGCATTTTTGGAATTCATTATTTGTTCTCTCAACTGGCTTACTAACATCATCGGACCAAAAGCTCTTCGATTGGAGAAATAATACTTATTTTTATTAGATACGTGTTTATTATTATAATTTAGTGTTGATCTCTAGGTGTAAACTTACCTAATTAGCTTCTTGAAGTTACGTTCTATCTACGTATTGTTCCCATTTGAATTGTTTTGTAAGATTTCTGAGGACGCGTTTTTTAATGTACAATACAGCAAATTTATTCCATCGACTAATTTTATTTTCCTTCATAACCTATTACGTGGGTTTTTGCTCGCTGAATCGTGCAACGAAAAATTTGCTGTCACTTGGTGTGAAATGATGAATTGAGTTAGCATGAGTTCGGAACCCTACCAGTTCGTGAGCTTTCAATCTTTTTCAACCCGTGTAGTCTGCAATAAAATCTTTCAGGTGTTCGGAAGAAAAATGAAAACCGTACTACATTGTACATGTTACACTAATTTCGAGCCCTGACACGTTTAGTGACTGCTCAACAATGATAGAAGTTGTGTTGAAGTATTTAATATGTTGCTGTAAGTAGGGTTAGAAAGCATAAGACAACTCTTGGCTGCGCCGGTGGTGAATTCTGTGTTGAATGAGGAATTCTATTCCAATTCAGTTGTGTACAAAAACAGTTGTTCGTACGAATGATTCCAAATGGAAAAGAATAGAGCTCTAGAATGAAATGTAATGGCTAACTGTCCTGTGTTCTAAGTTGTTACACGTTTCGTGCATTCCACATGTTAGAGAAAATTCTAAGATTAGGTGTAATTTGAACCATATTAAAAAGCTGTAGTCAACAATTTGGAATAAAGAATCGTGGGGAAGGTTACTAGGGTTAAAACGACAAAAACAATTCTATTCGTTTTATTGGCACGACAAGCGCCGAGTGAGCTAAGTACTTCAAGATCACTGGCTAGGTACACACCGATGACCGACGATTTCAAGGTATCGGGTAACTGCTCAAGTCACAGGCATTCATCCTCTCAAATGCGCCGAGTTCTATCACGCGTTTGCGTGATATAACGGGACTTGGATATTGAGTTCGATTCATCAGAGAAACGTGGGTCTATTCGCTACTGTACTGAAGGTTTCATTGTGGACACCTGGATACGACGTATTGAGCTGAACATTTTTTGTTTCATTAGGATTCAGTTTGGTGCACCTTACTTGATGTCACACGTTACGGGTGAGTGACTGTTCAAATTTTGAGTTCATGGGCTCAACAACTCTCAAGTGCGGTTTTTACCGCACCAGTTTTTTTGATGCAATAGGTCAGAAATTAAAGCTTGGCCAAATGTACTGGTTTTAAGGAGAAAGAGTGAATTTAAACGTGATTCACGATTGAGATTGAAATTTGGCGCTTCGGTGCGATACAAGTCTAACCTACTTCTGAGCCGTAAAATTCAGTTTTTTTATTAAATAATGTATTTTATGTGAAATTATTGGATGTATATTTTGAATAAAATTTTCTATTCATTTTGAAACTTTTTTCAAGTTAATGTATTCTATTAGTTTGTTTTTAAATCTCTTAAATTAGAGTCGTAGTGTGTGAGTCCATCAGAGTCATTTTCTACACGAGCTGTGCATGTGATGAGCTCGTAGTGCCGGCACGCTCGAGCGTGATTTGCATCAGCTGCGTCGTAGTTCAATTAGCAGTGATCAAGATGATGAGTTTGAGGACAAATTTGGCCCATAATGGGAAGATTTTTTCATTTATCCGTTCAAGTTTACGTTTGAAACATAATACTTATCACACTATTACTGTGAGGCAAAATTTATGGAATACTGAAAAATGTAAATACGCTCGACCATGTAAGTACACTGATGAATGATGATAATGACTAATTGCATAGTTCAGAAATATAATATTTTGGTATTTTCATACTCATACATGTTACCTTTGGTGGATTTTGTATGAGCGGTATATTTTATGTAAAACTCATTACCAATTATTTGAACATTAATATTATATACTGGCACCTCCATATTTTATAGCTGCTATAGTGTTGCATTGCCTAATAAGACACACATAAGTTTCCTTTGTGTTAGTGCACATTTGATAAAAAAGCCTACCAAATTTAGGATAAGACTGCTTTTCTTAGCTAAATTAACATGTATAGATCTGTGTTGATAATAAAGCTTTGACTTGTAATAGTAGATTGTTTAACAAATTATCTAATTATGGTCTAATAGAAGTTTATCTGAGTTTTATATAAATAATAGATTTCAAAATTATTATATTGTATAGAATAAGTATTTTATACTATGCTATTATAAATTTTAGTAAAACAGCTAGTTTTTGTTATTCATATTGTATCAAAGGTCAATATTGAATTCAAGCCTTTCACGGAAATTAAAAATTCGGTTCCAAACAATCCCTAAAGAAACATATTTAAAAACGTTTTACACGAATGACATTCTGCTCGCCTATGCGTTATTTTAGAGATATAACAAAAGTTACGTTCAGATGGGAATAACAATATATGTTCGGTTGCTTAGTCGCTGCATTGTTGGGTGACGCCCATTTTTCTGGCGGGACACGCCCACTTCTCGGCGGGAAATTAACACGGCTCGGTTTGGGTAAGTTAAGGTAAGCTATTTTAGTTTGATTTATGTTATTTCAGGTCAGTTTATTTAACTAACCTACCATAAACTACCCTAACCTCACCCATCGTTACGTTAATACCATATTACAGCATATTTATGTGTCCGTTCCTTCACTTTTATATACAACGTTCATATAACTTCAAAGTTGAATAACTCAAAAATAACACATCAGCGAGCAGAATGTCATTTGTGTAAAACGTTTTTAAATGTGTTCCTTTAGTGATTCTTTGGAACATAATTTTTAATATCTATGAAAGGCCTAAATTCAATGTTGACCGTATCAAATTACATACTTCCAAAGTACAAATCTGATTTTTGCATCTTTAGATTGTTCAAGCCTTTTCTTAGATAGATATTTTTCCAATCACACTTCTACATTAATCATTCTGCCTGAACATTTTCAATTAGTTTCATTTCTTGTGTGATGAAATCTTTAAATTCTGTGCAGGTTCCGTATCAAGCTCAAAATTGCTTGAGCATTTCTATAGCACAGCTCAGGAGCAGCAACCTACAGAGCCTCCTCCTTCTGATCCTCCAAGAGGAGGAGAAGAGCACCAGTTCCAGGCTGAGACACGAATGCTGCTCGACATAGTTGCAAAATCTCTTTACTCAGAAAAAGAAGTTTTTGTGAGGGAATTGGTATCCAATGCATCTGATGCTATTGAAAAGGTTTGTTTTAATATTTACGTTTAATTTAAAAAATGAAAGTTTGTTGCTACATAGGTGTTTTAAATATTTTCGAATAAGACGAGAAAATTTTGTGAATTTTATTTTGTGAAAGTTGTTAGTTATTAAATATTGTATGTTGAAGCTTGATGTCTCTGTACTTGTAAAATTATTTATAAAGGAAGTATCAATTTTAATAAAAAAAATTATCCTAAAATTAGTGTTTTTCATTATTTTATAAGTAATTCATTTGATGATGTAATTAAAATACCAGTATAGTTTTCACAAAATAAACACATCTAAGTGTTGGTTGCATATGCACATTTCTTGACTCTCTCAGTATCAGTTGTCAGCCCATTAGCACAAATGCAGGTATCAAGTACAGTATATTTTATTCCAGTTTAAGTTTTTAAACCATGTGACCAAATAAATTCCTCTCTTTCAATTCAGATAAAAATATTTGTATTGTAAATTAAATGATTTAGACTCTTGATCATATAATTTCTAGATCATGTTCTAGAGCCTTCAAAATAAAGGGAAGCTTCTAAACAGAACTGAAGTATTGCCAGGCAAAATGTCAATGGTTGACTTAAAAAAAAAAAAGTATTCAAGACCTTGATTGATTGAATCAAATAGAAAAGCCTTCAGTTTTATGAAGGGCTTTCATGAGAATTATTCATAAAAATAGTGTGTATAATCATGTTCAATGTGAATACTTAAATGATTTAACTCAAAATTAAGGGAAGCTTACCGGAAGTTGTGTTCAACTATGTTTACCATCAAATGTGCTATTTTTCTCTACATGCACTGGCCGAGTCTTTAATATTTGCTTAAAATAATTCTTTTGTTTGCAGTTGCATTTCTTAATGTATACTTGGATACCCAGGCTAGGTACTTGTCCGTTCAAGGTAAGGGAGCTGTGCTTGGAGAAAAAGATCTGCGCATCAGCATCTCAACAGACAAGTATGCTAAGACGTTGACCATTCAAGATTCAGGAGTGGGAATGACCAAAGAAGAGCTCATCTCCAACCTTGGAACCATTGCTCGCTCTGGCTCAAAAGTTAGTTCACTTGTGTGCTGTGTTAGCTGGCTGGTTAATGTTCCTTACCAGTCAGTTGCGTGGAGGAATAGTTGAGCTGCACGATATTAAAGTTTTAGATTTATCAATTAGATAATGCTACTTAAGTAAGTGCACTGAGTAGGTTTGCCTGAATGAAATGGAATTGCATTTGAATTTTGAAATTTGTGCACTTGGGGAACACTCCTTCCTGTGTAGACATTAAGTTAATTCAATGTCATGTTTCGTTAATACTAGTTTTTTATGTAATTTCTATATTTATCTATAAATATGAATAATCTCTTCATTTGAAATTTTAAAAGATTGCTTATGGTCAAGTTATGAAATTTGGTACGTATGTGTGTGCTTGACGTATGGAATTCTATGCATGTACTTGAGTTTTGAAATTGAATACATGAGCTAGAAATATTCTAAAGAACTGACCTGATATATTTCAATATGATCTTTGTTCAATTGTTGATGGCGGGATACAAGATTTGCAAGTGTGAGGCGTTGTCTTGTCGGAAGGCTGTGCTGGTAATCTAGTTGTGACCATTTTAGTTTTGTCAGCCTAATCGTGTTGGGTATACCGGAAAATCTGTCTTTTGTGCACGTTTATTATTGTAAGATTCGTAAGGAATCGGCAACCAGGTGTTTGTTTATTAAAAAAAAACGTTCAAGCTAGTGGGAATTTCTTAATGAAAGTAGATTGATTTTCTTTGTTTTATTTCTTCATTTTTGAAGACGAGGCAATCTTTGGGAGTTTGTGTCGTTTTTTATCTGCTTGTATCTTGGGATTTCATGCTAAAGTAATGATTATTATGAGAATTTCTCTCTTCGTTTCACTTGGTCAATGATGACTTCTCTTGAGGGTAACATAAGCATCATGTCGTGTCGTGGATTTTTTTCCTTTAATGGCTGTGTTTTTTCAGGCATTATATACTTTTCTCAACTTGCTGCTTCCATGCCCCTTCTGCTTAGATTTTGCATTCCCTAATCCCCATGCTAAATGGTGCATTCCTCTCTTCAAAACACTTTTTATAGCGGTTAGGAAGGCTTAAACTAACATCCAATCCAACCTGTGAATTTCTCCCTTTGGACTGAGGATTTCTCTTGTGGGTAACGTAAACAAATCTTTGTATTAGTGGATTTTTATACAATACCTGTATTATTCCAGGCATTTGTAGAGCAACTGAAGGGCGGAACAGCGTCAGCTGACCCAAGCAGCATAATCGGGCAGTTTGGTGTGGGCTTTTATTCGGCTTTCATGGTGGCAGAGAGAGTGGAGGTGCTCACCAGGACACGGGACCACGATGCTGTGGGCTACAAGTGGACTAGTGATGGGTGAGATCACATTTTTACCTTAGTAGTAACTTCATGAATTTTTGGGCCAGTTTCTCATTGTTGGTGAGAAGGGACCAAGTCCGTTAGTTAGATGGGTGAGATCTTTTCTTATACCTTTGTAGAAACGTCATGAATTTTTGGGCTAGCATCTCATTGTCGGTGAGATTCCAAGTCTTTTAGGATACTGGAATGTCGTAGACATGCCTGTAGTCAACAAACACAGAGCTGTTGTTCAAACTCTGAAATTTGCTTGACTTTTTAGCTGATGATTAAAGAACTTCATTTTATTTTCATAATATATCATAATTTACCAGTTGATTCCTGGGGTAGAGTGGACTGTTTTCTAGCAAGTCCAACCTAGTAGTTTCAGTGACTGCAGACAGCACAATACCAGCTGAAGCCACTGGCTTACTTTTGTGGCAAGTAAACATACTTGACAGTGGTTTCGGTTGCATTAGTTATAATTAATTTTCATTAAAAAAATAAGCCTAGTTGTAGGCACTAATAACATGAGTAGTTGAGCCAAATAGAATTTATTTTTGCACTGAACTTTCTTATTTTTCCCAATTGAAGAGCCTAAGCTAGACAAAACAATTTCCCCCAGGTGCGGAATGTACTCTGTCGAGGAGTGTCCAGATGCTGAGCCAGGCACGCAGGTGATCTGCCACCTCAAGGTTGCTGACCGGGAGTTCAGTGACGAGGACACCATCAAAAGTAAGGAACTTATTCTATGGTAAGGGGCCATGCAATCCAAAAGGAAGGAGCCTGCTCGATTGCTTGGAGATTGCATGGGGGCTTCCTATTTTTTCACTCTCGTTTCTGTTTAGCCCGAGAGACTTATCTTCTTACATTGCTGGTATAGGTGAGAGAGACGAGAATACTATCAGCAGTAAGTGACCTGTTCTGTCGTGGCATCGAGTGGTTGGACATTACATGAATCATGAGGACTTCTTATTTTTTCACTCTCGCTTCTGTTTAGCCCAAGACTTCTCTTCTTACATTGCTAGTATAGATGAGAAAGACGAGAATACCATCTTGTTCTGTGGGCGACATCGGGAAGTTGAAAACTGCATGGATCATGCAGACTACCTATTGGTTCACTCTTGCTTCTGTTCATCTGAGACTTTACTTCTCACATTGCTGGAATAGACCAGAGAATTTAACTAAGCAAAGAATGCCAGTAGCGCACTACCAGGTGAATCATCTTCTTGCTGATGTTGAGTTTCATGTCTTGGTTCTTCAGTTGTGTTGCTTGCTTGTCTTGCTAATTTTTAAGAGATAATCATAAATTAATGTTAAAAGTGTTACAGGATTTTAATTCATAAATTCTTGCTATAAGCGTTAGTAAGCTAGAAATTTATGAGCAATTAGTTGAGCATGCACACTGCTTAATGCTGATTGTCGTGACAAAACTTGCTTTTTATAGGTGTATGTCGTCAGCTCAAGTACCATAAAATATTAGCAAACTACAGAAATTGGGGTCACTGATTTCTACCAACTGTTATGCCCTCCTGCAATGAAATGTTCGCAGCTTCCAAGCTCAGCAGTAATTTCACATTCGTTACTGTGGACGCTCGGATATGTTCAATGTTTACTTCGGCCTGGATGCCTGCCTAAAGAGAGCCTAACGACCTACCTAATGGTACCCTTGGTTTATTTGTTTGGAGTCCGCTTCTTCCATTTATCTGTCACGCTGAAAAGGGTAGTTATAATGACCGTATCTGTGATACGAGTTTCACCAGTGCACAGGTACAAGAATATTTTTCATCACGGGGACGGTTAGGATGGATATATTTGTTGGTCTTCTACATCTGGAAATTTTTTTCTAGAAAGATATTGAATCCCATCATTTTTGACGAGTCGTGCATACTAGTGTACTTAATAAATGTTGAAGTAGCTCATTTTTCCTCATGTTTAATTTCTCTATCCCATTTCATATAGGGAGACTGGTGGACCCAGATCTAAACTGTTGGGTTGTTTCAGCTATTGACAGCTCTTGGAGTCATTCATTTCTTGTACTCCATTTTTTTTCTTTCACTACTCATAACTCACTACTTCTGTGCTATCTCTTCTTTGTGATTTTCCTGCCTTTTCACTCCTAACTTACTATTTCAATGCGCAGAATATTTTGTGCCGGAACACACTTTGTAGGTTGATTCTCTAACTGTACGTATCAAGTGGTTCCTTCTCTTTGCGTTATTGAGACAGCATTTTATGAGGGTTAGGTAGTGTCATGAACTAACAGTAACGAAAAAAGTAGCTCACTGTTTCAGCCTAGTGACATGTGGCGACAAGTAACCCTTCTGTGCGGTTAGAGAGCGTTAGCTGAGACCACGCACAGCCTAATGCTTCTCTTGATGGCAGATGTGCTGAAGAAGTACAGCAGCTTTGTCGGAGCGCCCATAGAAGTTAACGGGGAGCAGATCAACACAATCCAACCGCTCTGGCTGCTGGACCCCAAGGTAAGTATAGCATCCGTGCAGTTCATGCTCCCATCTTCAAATTGCTCTCTCTTGCCACTTATCTTGATAATGTTTCACTTTTTATTTGGTGTATTTTGTCAACTACTGTCTGCTGCCTGGTTACCTTGATAATGTTTAAATTTATATTGAGGAAAGTCATTTTTCTTTAATCGAATGTTTATTAGGAATTTAAAAACGAGGATCAGTATCTTATGTCTATACGAGCAGTGTTCCTCGTTTTTAAATTCCTATTAAATTTGTGTTTGATGCATTGTTTGACTGAGCCTTTCTGGACACATGCCTACATGGAAGGTAAATATCTTGATAATGTTTAATCTTGTATTTGATGACTCAGTCTTACCGAGTTCATATTTCACAGAATGGCTGAGCCTTTTTGCACACATGCCTGCAGTGAAGACACAGCATTCCTATTCTTACCTTCTTGTGAGGATATCCTAAATGATGATTTATTATTTTTAATTTGTTCTTCACCTGCTGCAGGAAGTGACGCCAGAGCAACACAACGAATTTTATCGCTTCATTGGGCTGTCGTACGATAATCCGCGCTTCGTGCTGCACTACAGGACGGATGCCCCCATCAACCTGCGTTGTGTCCTTTACTTCCCTGAGGGCAAACCTGGTGAGCACAGCTCCCCATGTGTGCTTCTGGTCGTGTTGTCTGTGGGTGATGTGGCTTTTCAAATGAAACTTGTGAGCTGTATGGTATGGGAGATTAATGAGGGTACCTTTACATGCGACACGCTTATTGATGTGTTGTATGTGGATCTGGTCATGATGTTGTTTTTCACATGAAGCTTACAAACTGTATGGTGTGGGAGGTAGATGAGACCACGTATGAAATGTGATGTACTTGGTCTGGGAAGCGCTAGCAATATGCCTTACTTTACCCACTTAAGACATGTGACCAGCAGTTAAATACTGGACAATGTTATGAGTGAGGTATGAGAATAACTACCCAAGTTGGCTGTGAACTCAGAGAGTGAGAATTAATGAACTGATTAGTTTTTCTAACACTTAGGGTGCGATGTGACCATCAGTGGACGCTGAGGGGAATTTTATAATCCTGCTGACTGACCAGCAGTCACAAACTCAATTTTCAAAAATACATTATGGAAACTAAATGAAGACACAATCTATTTAATGTTTGCTATTTTCCATGTTAATCTCTAAAATTTACTCTAATTTCAGTTGAATATTGAACTTCAGCTTAACCCACCGCGCTTGAAGTGTTAAAGAATCCTGGCAATCGAAGCTAGCTGTGAACCTGAAAAATACCTAGAAATATTTTTTTTATAAATTAAAGAGTATATATTTTATATAATATAAAATGTAAATTTTTATATATTGTTCCAGTTCATCGCGCGTTAAAAGACGAAGAAAATTACTTATCATCTTTACTAAAACACTCCCTAAAATTCAATATCACACTATTTCTAAAAAGCAACGTTTCGACGTTCTTACGTCATCATCAGGCTGAAAAATACAGAGTAAATTTACAGTCACAATACTAAGAAATGCAAATCAAGAGCAAAAAAACAAAAACAGAGTCTGACGATATAAAAAGAAAAAATACCTAACACAGATCACATTACGAAATGACTAGCGGCAAATTTGTACAAAAGGAAGACTGATCTCTAGATGACTAGTTAAAATTGAGGCACAGCTACGTGTTCACAGCACCAGAGGCAAGGCCAAAATGAACGAACAAGAGGTTTCAAACTTCTAACCTACAGTCCTATTGAATAGTTTCAGAGCAAATAAATCTATGGTGTTTTCATTGAGGGACGGTTTGAATTGATGAATATGTAAGGCTTCTATTATTTGAATATGTTCTTTTTTAACGACATGATATAAAATTTTGGTATTTGAAAAAAGATCTTCGTTTGAGGGTTTGGAACTATGTTCAAGACGAAAGTGATTGAAAATAGAACCTTGGTACTTGTGCGCAGTCAATCTTTGTTTCAGGGTCAGTGTTTTTTGCTCTTGATTTGCATTTCTTAGTATTGTGACTGTAAATTTACTCTGTATTTATCAGCCTGATGATGACGTAAGAACGTCGAAACGTTGCTTTTTAGAAATAGTGTGATATTGAATTTTAGGGAGTGTTTTAGTAAAGATGATAAGTAATTTTCTTCGTCTTTTAACGCGCGATGAACTGGAACAATTTTTATATATTGTAAATATTATTCATTTAAATATGTTAAATACCTAAAAGTTTTATTTTTATTTTCTAAGAAGTAACGATTTGACTTGTGTGGAGGTCTGTTCGAGCTGACGCGGGACAGCGTGGAGGGCGGAGTGTCGCTCTACTGCAGACGTGTGCTTATCAAGAACAAGGCCGAAAGCGTCATGCCCAAGTGGCTCAGGTTCGTTAAAGGTGAGTCGCCCATCTTAGCGCACTATGTACACTTGGCTGTCCATACTGTCCCATATATGTGAGTCATGTTTCATGGAACTTGCTGAACAGAGTCCTTACTTTGAGGCTCTCAAGCTGAAACTTCTTATCTGATTGATTTTTTATTTTTGTGTAGAAAGGGCCCAAACCTTTCATTGTATCATTCATTCATTTTTAACATGTACCGATACTATTTATCGTCATTTTCATTTCATGTTTCCTACAAATCATTTATGTTGATTAACTGTGTTGAGCAGTATCATTTATTTTGTCTTTTATCCTTTCTTAATGAGGTTGCACATCATGACATCCTTTATCTGAATTCCTGTTTCGAACATTTTTAAATGTCTATGCAGTGCGATTTGTAGAAGACTGTGTGTAACTCCATGAATTCAAAAGCCAATTGTGATATGCATTGTGAAATCTAATTTGAATACAAATAATTCCTTATCATGAGTAATCTGTATTCTCCTTTTTGTTGTATTGAATCATATCACTTGAAAATATTTCAGCGGGGAGAATATTGCATAACGGCAATCCATTTGCGAGGAATATCACAGTTTCCAATAAAAAGCAGTCCAATTTCATGCATTCATATCACTTTCCAATGAGGTACGGGCCAATTTTGAGCTTGAGATATCCTGAACTAGGTGGTCAAAAGAATTAGAGAGGACTGGCTGTGAGGAGGAGGTGCGTGCTAGCCGAGGTGTTGGTGTGGTGCAGGTTAAACAGGTAAATTAATCTTTTGGTCACAGATGGCATGCAGTAAAGGACTCGTATCTCTGCGTTAATGTTGATTGATTTTATCAACGCCCTTCAACATTATAATTATTATAATTATTGTTATTTATTATGGCAACACTCATAAACGCTTTTATTTATTATGGTGCAGGTGTGGTGGACAGCGAGGACATTCCCCTGAACCTGAGCCGAGAGATGCTGCAGGACTCTGCCATCATCAGGAAGGTGCGCACGGTGCTGCAGAACAGATGTGTCCGCTTCCTGCAAGACAAGCTCAGGAAGGACCCCAAGGGTTACATGGACTTCTTCAATGACTACGGCCTGTTCCTTAAGGAGGGTGAGTTGTTCTCTTTTTGTGGTGCTTCTTAGGCTTGTCCCTTAACCCTTAACTGCCCATATTTTTTATTCATATTTCCAATATCACAACCACTATTATTAGACTGACGCTGTCTGTCATCAACTCATCACCAACATCAGAATGGGGATGGAACTGCCGTTCTGCAGAAAGCTTCGAAAATTACATTTGGGCACAATTTGACAGTAAATAAATTGTTTAGCACTTATAGTGAGTGTGCCAGAAATGGCAGATTAGGCTAAGGCAGGTGAGTTGTTCTTTACTGCTCATTTTTCTGATGCTTCTTACGTGGCTAATACGTTTTCTATGTAAAAATAGCTCTTGATTTTGCATTCTGAGAATAGGGCTAAGGAGTGAGTCCTGCGTGATACCTACTTGATAGATCTTACTGCTTATATCTTTCTTATGTACAGGAAATTTTAATATTTCTCTGTAATGATCATTAACCTCGCTTGATCCTGCTTATATATTTCTAATGTACATGAAATTGTAATATCTCTTTTTAATTACCATCAATCTGGCGTGACCCTGCTTGTATCTTTATAATGAACGGGAAATTTTATGATTTCTCCGTAATGATCATGAACCTGGCGTGATGAGGTACTGACGTGCTGTGCAGGCATCATCAGCGCAACGGAGCAATCTGAGAAGGAAGAGATCGCCCGCCTGCTGGTGTACGAGAGCAGCAGCCGCCCCAGCGGGGAGCGCATCAGCCTCTCTGACTACATCAGCAAGATGCCAGAGTCGCAGCAAGACGTGTACTACCTCGCCGCCCCCAGCAGGGAATTGGCTGAGCAGAGTCCTTACTTCGAGGCCCTCAAGGTCAGCCTTCTTATCCAGAGGCTCTCAAGGTGAAACTTCTTTTTCTTCCATCCGAGGGTGTGAAATTTCTTATACGAGTTGTTTTTGATTTTAGTGCACAATAGGGTCGAGTCATTTGATGTTTTTTACAGTTTCTGTTTCTTAATGTGAGCAAATGCTCATTTTCATGAGGCAATTTTTCTTGGTACTTTTTCCATCTGTATTAGTGCGCTCTTGTCCATCCTGTGCTCAAAATGATTAGTGATTGTAAATATTTTGAGTTTAACACGTTCACTGCCGATTTGCGTAAATGAGCAATTAACATATTTGTGTGAATGAACAGCATTTCAATCATTTCATCATCTTTTTTAGAAGAGATTTAAGCATCCGAGGTGAAATATCATGTTATTATATTTTCACAATTCTTAGAGAAGAAACCATTTTTTTTCAAGCGGAAAGTAGTTTTCAAAACTCTGCTACTTACCACCTTACTCAACATGAGACAGCTGGACGCACGTGAGTGTCAAGCGGCTGCGAACGTATTGATTTCATGGTTGATTCTTGAGCAAGTGCTTTTGCTCAGTCATGAAACTAGTAGTTTATGCTCCTATTATAGTGTAGATTTTTGAGTTCGATATCATTTGGAAAAGCCTTTTTGCATTTGCCTACTTGATATATTGATGTCGCTTAAGTAACTGTGCTTATGTGTTGTAAGCAGAAGCGAGGTGTGGACGTGCTGTTCTGCTTCGAGAGCTACGACGAGGTGGTGCTGATGCAGCTGCGTCAGGTCAACGGCAAAAACATCGTCAGCGCTGAGAAGGACATGCGCAGGGACAAGGATGAGGCCAGCTTTGATGACGGTCTGTAGGGCCAGGAGTTCTGGTTGGCAATCTTCTACCATTTTGGATTTTATATGTACGTTTGGCTCAAACTATTCATCCATTTTTTCAATTATAGAAGACTCAAAATACTTCACTGTGAGAAGAAAGAACTCGCAAGAGTACAACTTGAACATGCAGCGCTGTTTGATGCCATCAAAAGTGCGACATTAATACCATTCTATTCCAAAGTGCGACATTAATACCATTTGACATTAATGCCATTCTTCTTACTCACACCTTGAAGACTACTAGTGCTAAACAAAACCAGTACACGAGACCATCTTCAATGCAACAAATTGACGCCGAGCGTACATTTACAGAGAAAGGCTTAGGTAAGCTGGAGACGAGCGGCCTCATGGACTACCTGAAGGAGGTGCTGGCGGGAAAGTGCTGGGGTGTGAAGACCACTTCCCGGCTCTCGGCTCACCCTTGCGTGGTCACAGTGGAGGAGATGGCTTCTGCAAGGCACTTCGTTCGAACCCAGTTCTCTCAGGTGTGGTGCTGCCTATCTATCTTCATTGAAATTAATGCCTTAAAGCCTTCTTATTCATAGATAGAAAGTACGAGACAGAACACACATATTAGAGCACCTACCGTGCCGCACTCACGAGTCGACGTGACTTGGCTGTCTGAATTTCTCACTCGCGCGGTAATTTATTCAAACATAAATCCTGAAAATATGGATCTCCGGTTCGTTAGAGTTTGATAACTGCTGGACAATCTGTACCTAGATGATGCCGAAGCGTCCCTAGTATCTCTGTGAAGGTTGATAAGCTCACTCTATTTTTTTGCTATTTCCTTTGCAGATCCCTGAACACACCCGCTTTAGCCTCCTGCAGCCAACACTAGAAATAAACCCCAGGTTTGTGATCACTTTCTTCATAAATTTGATATCCTGATGTTGAACTTGTAAAGCAAGAGCTGCTTTAGTGGAAGTTTTAATGGCATGGAATTACTATTTATGCTATCATGCGAATGTCTCGCGAAAAGTGCAGAGAAATTTACTGAGTTTGTCAAGGAATGTTGTTGATCGTATTTCAATTTTTTTTTTCTGCTTTGTCTGTGCGACTTCGTTGCCTAGTCAGTGACTCGCTAGCCTCTCACACCTAATAGGTTCATAGCATATGTTACTTGTATGTATGTTGGAATCTCTTGTATGTCTTGTCTAAGCTGCTGCACGCGGTTTTCGATTCTTTGTTTATTAGTTCCACAATACTGAAAAGAGAAGTCAAACTTTTTCCCCTTCTTGTTGAGTGTTGTCGATGTTTAGTGATGGATTGAATCTAGAATTCTAGTTCTCGTAGAGACGTGTCAGGTGAAATACCCAGGCTTTTTATATCCATGGTGCTTAGGAAGATCTCTTAATTAGATTTAAAATACCGCGAACTTATGTGTTACTACTTCTAGTATCCAAATTTTGCTGTGTTAAAATTCAAATTAAAAATTCCATCGAATTGTTATTAAGTATTTCTTGTTTGTTGAGTTTATCAAATTATAATCGAGGCGCTGCTAGTTTCATGCTATCACCTTGCTTTAAAAATTTTTGTTGAATACAAAGCTCGACCTGGTTCAGCTCCCTGGAAACCGTGCTAGTAGAAAGAGATAATGATTTTTACAGTTTAAACAAAAATAGTCACTCCTCTGAAAATTTCACATTGATGAGCTTCTGAGAATATTCACTAGTGAGATATATATTTAGTAATTCGTGTGTGCTTGCTTTCGCCTACTATGACGTGTCATTGTGTTGATTTTCCAAACTGCATTTTTCAGCCACCCGATCATCGTCAAGTTGAACAAGTTGCGTACGAGCAATCCAGAACTTGCATCTTTGGTTTCAAAGCAGGTGAGAAGTTACCTCAATGAATTGTACCAGGATCTGGAGCTCCTCGTGAACTGAATTTGAGTTTTTTTTGTCTATTTGTTAATGCATAGAATGTGAAAACCAAATATAGTTTCATGTCAATGAACTGGTATTTTTCTGTCCGTAAAAATTGCTTGATGTTGAAATATTTAGTTTGAAGTAAAGTGTGGTTAATTTGCTGGTTGTTGGGGATGATCGGAAGTGATATGCATGCATTAACATGTTTCTTGCGATACGACCCATCGGCGAGTCTTGCTTAGGTTTCTCCTGCTGTGGAACGTTCCCCATCGATGGAACGTTAAAAAAATTCTAATCTTTTTTTAAATTAATGGTATTTAACGGACCCAGTTAATATTTTGTATTTATAAATTTGTTAATCACTCTGAAATTTAAATTTGAGTTGAATACTGAACTTCAGTTTAATCCCATCTCAGTCAACGTTTTAACATGCTCTTCTATTGGCAGCTGTTCAGCAACGCTCTCGTGGTCGCCGGCCTGGTGGACGATCCCCGCACAGTAGTCACGAACATGAACGCTCTACTCGAGAAGGCTCTCGATAAGCACTAGCATTTGAGCCGATTTATTCGCTTGAATGATGTTAGTCTGTTCCCATTAGTAAGACGTGAATTTGTGCTGTTCCAATTGTTCCTAGCGAGAGGAGCTGTAGTCACTCGCTAGTTCTGTTGAAGAGATCTGCATTCAGTTTTTGCAGTTCTACGCAGGAATTCTCGCCGTATGTTACCACTTAAAAGGAGATTCGAAATTGTGCGATTATTGCTTTCAAAGCAATCTGTAGGTATTCTAGTTCTTACACTGGATCTCATTAGTGCTGCAAGCTTCCTAGTGATGATTGCCTCATGACTACCCTCTAGAACTGAGTTCATTTCACTTATTAGGCGCTCTCGATGTGATCTATTTTCCGGATCTTCTCTAGCACTGATTTTCTCTTTAAATTATTTAATCTTAAATGGCTGATACGAGGTTAAGAGCTTGTTTTGTCAGCGATTCTTTACCTGGTCTCACATTCTTCTTTGATATGAGTTGAAAGTTAACGCATATTTCCCTTGTCTCTGAAAGAATAACTTTGCCTAATCTCATAAAGCAAAAGTTACGGCTTTGAGCGATTTCCATGTCCCGCTGCTTGAGTACAAGTTTTATTGTATAATTGTTACTGATATTGCAACTCGACATCGTGTATGACCGCTAATATGAATAACTCTGTGTATTTGTCATTGGAGTCCTATATATGATGATTCCAGTCGCTGTTGTCTTATTACAAACAAGAAATTCGAGTTTAGTGTTTCTTTTCATGCCCTCTTCATTCACTAGAATCAACCATTCTTTTCTACATGAAGCCTGTGTCAGAACTCGGAACAACATCCATTGAAGTGTTCCCAATCTTGGGTATTCTGAAATGAACGAACTGTAAACGGGGCGTCGCAAACGTCAAAAGGTGTGCAATTCACGAATTTGACCAGCGAAAAGAAAAATTTGATACTCGAATTTTGCTATAGTGAGTAAGAATTTAAATTTTTAAAGTAGATATGAAAGTTATTTTGAGCATAAATTCGATGTTGAAAGAGTTTCCGTTAATTTTGTCATTTTGAGATAAAAAATCCATGAAAAAACGGGTGGAGGAGACCTCACCACTCTTTGCAAATCTGGTAGCGAGCCAAGTACACATTCTCCTCACATTTTCTGCAATCCCGTCACTAAAATCTGGCGTCGGAACAGGACGTTCTTCGATAGCACGCGGAGATGCTCACTTTTGGGATTCATTCTATATGTTCTGATTGACAGATCTTGATCTAAAATTAGACATAAATCATGGAACAGAGTACAGTTCCTGATTTTTTGGATTGGTGAAAAACGTTTTAAACTTGAGCAAATCTAGTTTGATGGAACCTCGGAGCATATGCGGATGTCAGCACACCCAAGTGCGAAACGTATAACATGCGTGAGCCCCGACCAAACCTGCGCATACTTGTGAAAAAGGGAAAACAGTTTATTTTCCAATAAAGTTGATTCGGCAAACAGTCCGATGTTAACAGAAGTGTAAGTGGGTGGCATTTTATTGTGAGTGTGCCCTTTTATCCCTCACTGTATTCGCTGCTACATTTACGAGGAGGCCACTCTGTTTCATTGAATAATCGACACATTTTGAATCTAAATAATAAATTACTGCACTCTACAACACACTAGTGTTGCCAGATTAGATTTTTAGCACCAAAATTTTCTACTTAATCGTTTTTCTTCTTCATAGCAAATTTTACCGTAAAGAGCTCCTCGCAAACGCTACTCGTCGGCATTGTCAGATACAGAGGGGTCTGTGACAGCTAAATTTTAATGAAGGAAAACATTTTTGAGAATTTTTTCGCAAATTTTGCAACACTTTTTTTCTAAATCCATTGTGTAATACATAACATGTAGGTATAACAACTTTTAAACATACAACTTTTAAACAACTTTTTTAAAATAAACGGACTTTCTTTCTTTCACTGGGTAGACACCTCCACTGTTGTGAGGCTCACCTCCCCTGAGGCAGAGGCGAGAGGCGCGCGGGAAGGTCAGCTAGCAAGCAACTGAGGCCCGGCAGATCAATGGAGAAGCAGCGCTGCCTCGCCGACCTCTCGCTCTTCTCCTCGCTCTTCTTTCTTACGTGCTCATCCTTTCCTTGTCTCTTTCTCTCTTTCGTACTGAGCTTCACCAATTTTTTCACTTTTTTTCTGCGCTCTGCATGCTTCTTGTTACTTCTGTTTTTTTTTTCCTCTTGTATTAGTCTGCGTTATTCCTCATTTTTCAGTAGCTGCTTCCGTACTTTTCCCTCTCTTGCACTTCGTAAATGTCATAGAGTTTCAGCTGAGCTGTATCTGTACACATTTTTTTTGCCTATACTGCCTCTTCTTGCTCATCTTGTGGCGCAAAACTTCATCGTCTAGACTTTTGCAACCACCTGTTGTTTTTTGTCCGATGATTTTTATTACTTTCTTTTTTTGTAAATTTGTTAGTTGTTTTTGTTATACACCACTAATTCTTTTGGTGTATGATTATTATAATCTCTTTCTCGATCTTATGCTGATTTTTAGCATTCTACCAATTTTTGGTCACGAATTTTATTCATACGTCCGTTTCTACATGAATTTCATTTCAAGTTCATTTTTTTGGTTGTTTCTTTTCTTTTTTGAAAGTTTCAGTAGGCATGTCAGCTGCTCAGCCCTTCCACTTACTGTATCTGGTCCACGTGCCTCACACTTCTAAACAAACAGCTGCTTATGCCTCATGCTCAGTAAAAAACATTGGAAAAGTTGTCATTGAACAGAAATTATTCTGAAATCCAAATAATAACTCTACTACCTATGCCATATTTGCGACTAAGCTAAAAGGAAACAATGTTTTAAAAAGTTAAATGCATTAAACATATTGTGTAAAACCTTTTTCGCATAGAAGAATAAAGAACTTCTTCGAATAAAAATTTACCCTGCACAATAATGGCAAGGCTCCGTATTCAAAAACGTCCTACTTCGTACATGTGATGTAGCAAACACTGGGTCATCGAACAATTAATTTCCCCATGAATTGAGCAATGAAGCACGTTGGGAATGAGTGGGAACGTTGGAGTTTATTATCATCTTTATGATAAGATTACAAATGTGTTAGACAACATATCCATTCGGTTATTTTTTACTCTTTATTGCGCACAGTATACGTTTTTTTCGGTTTCTCTGCTCTCATTCCAGGAATATCATGTTCTTATTGCATTAGATTGTATTCACTAGGATTGACCTGTTCTACAAAAAAAGAACGTGAGCAAAAATAAAATTTGAGCCACGGTATGAATTTCAAGAGTGTTAGTACCGTCTGTTTGTGGCTCAGGAATGAAGCAAACGCGTGTTTTGCCCAGTCTAAAACAAGACCCTAAAGGAGTCAATACTGCTCTACTAAATTAAAGATTCTCTGAAGTATAATATATGATAATATATTCGAACCACATGACACATTGAAGCCTAACACACGTGCCTGATTTACAATTTATCTGTGATCAAATCAAACTTAAATAAAACGAAAGGTTTACTCGGCTGAAGAGAGTCATTAAAGCTAAATGAAGCTTAGATTGCCATGTCTAAACAAATGATTCATTCAAACACCGAGAAATACTTTATCCCTCAGATCTTTATCAGTTTTTCAAGTGCAATTTCATGAATAAAACTTAAAATGACGAGGAAAATGTAGCTGTTAAGAAACGATTGTCTCCTCTGAACTCGATGATTCGCAATGATAGGGTCTATTGCTCCGAAATAAAACAAATTCTTAATCTATTTTTGAACTTGCAGTTTTGCCTTGCACAAATACATATTGAGTGTGTTGAATTTTTATCATTTTCTTTCCGCTGACGCTTATGCACAATTAGCATTATGCATTCTGACATTTTCCAGAACGCCAGAGGAGTCGCTAATTGCAAGTGGGTTCGTTCAGAGGAAGAAACTCCAATGTCTCCTTACCGCGCCTCCCTCCTCCTCGAGCCCTAGCTCCGAACTACTGCCTCATAGTTAGCTCATCTGGACAGCTGCTAATGATAAACTCATGTGCATGCCATTTATTCGCGTATCCTAAGTTTAACCATTTTTTTGCAATGGATTAAAAATTATCAGTCACACCAGCTGGTGGGCTATTAATTAGTTAGTATAAAGTTAAATAAAAGTACCTAATTCAGCGCAGCCTTCCAAGGATGATCTAACATCTAATGCCACCAAATTCGGCTTTATCAATGCTGTTAATCAGGCCAATATTAAATACCATCCACTAGTCGGTCATTTAAAGAAGTTTGCAAGATTCGTGTACGCTAAAGGACTGCGTTGCGGCGAGGAAGCAGGGCGGAAAAAAATGTAACGTATGCCACTGATTGGTTGAGTGTTGGCTGGTTGAGTACAAGCCTTGGAGCCTCCCTACGAGGTGTCGCGTTACTCTCGGCGTTGGTCTGGCTTCTATTGACACTCACGGCGGAACGAAGAGCGCTGAAGAAAACTGAGGCTTAATTTTGTCAGTTTGTTGTGGTTTAGGTTTAGCGCACGACTTTCAAACTTGTGTGCGCGATGAGAGGTAGAGCAAAGAAAACAACTCCTAAATCATGCTACATGAGATGTAGAAATAAGACGAGGAAATGTGCCGGTATTCCACTAATCTGCTACGATGGAAAGAACAAATTTTGTCTTATTTTTACAATGTATCACATCACGTGTCTTGGAACGATGAAACACCCATTGAGTGGTACTCCTGAGCTGTCTGATCTTTCATATAACTCTGTCTAATGGTAGCCAAAATTTTGGTTCCTTCAGATCACTAACATAGACGTGTAAAGAAGCAGAGATATTTAACTTAAGGAACCTTATCAAATAAATCAGACACTACTACCGTACCTCCTATGGTTATCAATATCACTTTTTGGAATTTTGACTATTTAGCAGCGCTATTCAAGCCCTAACAAGGTTGGGAGCCAAAATATTTCCGTTGTACATCGCTGAGATTAGTTTTGATAGATATTTGAGAAGAACGATAAATTTTCTCTTTATTGGCTATTGCACTCAATGTTACTCGTGGCCGGAGCTGGTTACGAGTACACGAAAATGAACAAATGACTTTCCTGTGAATAGGCATGTCGCCAAGGCTTCCCGTTCATTGACTGAGACTTGGTTCTCAGCAGCGCTGTAATACTGACTATCGAAAACCACTCTCTTACTCTTCATCAAGCCATGCACGTTTGAGTTCATTCAAAAGAAGCTACAACTTCACCAGCCATATTTCCTCTTTCAAGTCAATGAACGTGTAGTTCGTTAATTTATTTATGGCGATGATTTCAACTTCTTTTTGGTGTCATTCATGACTTTTTTTTCATGTTCCTAATCTAAGTCTTTAATTTAGAATTTTTTTTCAATTTTCACTCCCAGTTACAGAATTTATTATTCTTTGATCACTTTTCGCATGCGCGCAGAGCACGCTTATCACTTAGAGGACAATCCATCACATCACACGGGACCAAGCGCCACTTTTTAAACACTTCAGAAAACGGCATCAAAGTTTGGCAACTTAGAAACTATCGCGTCTCAGCAACTTAGGGAGGTATTCGACATTTTGTAGCTATCTTCCTGTACCTACGACGCTCTCCAGGCAAAGAAAAATTTGGGGATGACAGCGGTATACATAACTCATTATTGCTAGATGTATTTAGCGCTTAGTTCCGTAGGATTCGAGGGGCCTCATATATTAATGTGCTACAGTTCATATGTGATAATTGAAAAATTAACAGTTACTAGTAGCGAATGCAAAGACTCAGTTCGAAATGGGTCTAATTTCACACTTTTTTCTTTCACGGCGGAGAATGGGAATGAGAATTTCCATGCGATCAAATGTATTTTTGAACATTTTCCACTGCCCATAAAAAATAAAATGAACACAAAAATAAAACCCCTTCCCAGTATACATCAAAATAAAACGAATCAGAAAATGAATTCGTTTACCGTATTCGGGGTTGGAATTAGTAAACCCTCAACAGTCAAAATATTTTGCCCAGGTTATAGTGATGCGATGGTCATTGGACTGGCACTGACGTCAGGTTGTCGCTGACATCAGAATAGGTCATAACTGCCACTCAGTGAATTTAAAAAAACACACAAGAGGGCACAAATTTGCCAAGAAATAAAATATGTGAGCATTTTTGTTGAATGCGCCATTTGTGGCATGTAAGACAGTTAAGGGTTAAAGGACTCTCTTTCGCCAATAAGATCTTAAAATGCGAACAGAAACATTAATCTCAGTAAATTACAACTTTATGGTTCTGCTTCATGACACAGAAAAGCAAAGTGTTCAAAAAGTAAGAAAACTATCATTTTATCAATTTAGATGCTCGCCGTTGTGTGTTTATTGACAATAAACTAATGTATCAGTTTTTAAACGATTTTTCAACATTTTTTTCAATTTCACAGTAAAATAATGCACTTGACAGTCTCTGTTATATTCTAGAGTCTCTAAGTAAGATATTTTCACTCGGAATTCGTGAACATAATAGCAAAAAAAGCTGTGGTAAGCATTATAAAAGAACACTTCAACTTCTACCCAGGAGTCGGAAATGAGTTCCGGCTTGACCGGGAGTAACCATCATGGCGTCCTGGTGTTAGTTATGAGGCATTTGAAAAACCAATGTACAAGATGATATGTATCAGGCGTGATTGATTTGAATAAGGCATCCTTTGAAACCGGGCTGGATCAGCGGTCACGTGGCCTGGAATCGGAGGCGGCGTTGAAGTTCCTGCGGGAATGGCGCCGTAAGCCAAGAATTCCGGAAGCTAGGAATGGGAACCTCTTACCTCGAACAGCCTGATTTTCCCCATCTTGTGATTAATAAGCTCAGAAGTATTTTTGAAACACTTATCTGTATTTTCAGGCGAAAAATGCTCCTGTATAAAAATTTATCAATGAAAAAGAGTAGTTACTGGATTTCGAGGAATAAAATGAGTTATGAGAATTTAGTTATGAACGTAAACCTTTACACGTAAATTAAAATTTTATTTTCTAGTTGTTAGTTACCCGAGATCATTTTTTTTATTCTCCTGACTGAAATGAATTTACGTCTTTTAAAAATACTGGAATAAAATCAAGCTTCTTTTAACCAACTCAAATTGGATGTTTGGTTTATTTTTGCATCAACACAGGGAGTTATTCATGACATATCTTACCTCAGGCTATCAAAAACATGTGATCTCTGGCGCTTTATTTAATCACGTTTAGAAATTTATCAATTTTTAAAATATACCAAATATGAACAACTTTACGAATGAAATTGTTTGGTCCTTTGCAACGTTAGAATCAAGAATTTTGTTTTTTTTATAATATTTTAAATTACAGGAGAATCAGACAAACATCGGTTTATTATTTAGTGAAAGAAAGCTGTGTGATAGTTTTGCTTATCACCCAGAGTACACAGATGCCTTCATTCGCTAGTCGTTATTAACAGAAGATAGCATCATTTTAACAAGTTGAAATGACGCTACTTTTGAAAATCTGATTTGCTTAGTACTGCAATTTGATCGATAGTATTTCTGAAGCTTTACGAGAAGCTCACCAGAGCTTCATTTGACGAGTCTCAATTTGCTTGAAATATTCGTATTAAAGTCCACAGAAAAACTTCCAAACTTCCAGAAAGCTATATATGGAGTGAGGAAGACAGCACCGTGCAGCACCACATTGTGTAAAAACAAAGAAAGCATGCCTGGATTTTAACTCAAGCCCGTTAATTTGTGCAACCAACTGTAGCTGTGGCATGCCATTGCTGCCGCTTTTTCTGTTTTTACTGCTGCTGGTGACGATGCTGTTGTTGTTGACGGTGATGCTGTTGTTGTTGACGGTGATGCTGTTGATGGTGATGCTTTTGCTATTCCTACTGCTGCTGGTGACGGTGATGTAGTTGATGACGGTGATGCTGTTGTTGTTGATGATGGTGCTGTTGTTGTTGATGATGCTGTTATTGACGGTGATGCTGTTGTTGTTGACGGTGATGCTGTTGTTGTTGATGATGATGTTGTTGTTGTTGACGGTGATGCTGTTGTTGTTGATGATGGTGCTTTTGTTGACGGTGATGCTGTTGTTGTTGATGATGGTGCTGTTGCTGTTGACGGTGATGCTGTTGTTGTTGGTGATGGTGCTGTTGTTGTTGATGATGATGCTGTTGTTGACGGTGATGCTGTTTTTGTTGATGATGATGCTGTTGTTGTTGACGGTGATGCTGTTGTTGTTGATGATGGTGCTGTTGTTGACGGTAATGCTGTTGTTGTTGATGATGGTGCTGTTGTTGACGGTGATGCCGTTGTTGTTGATGATGGTGCTGTTGTTGTTGATGATGGTGCTGTTGTTGTTGACGGTGATGCTGTTGCTGTTGATGATGGTGCTGTTGTTGTTGATGATGATGCTGTTGTTGACGGTGATGCTGTTGTTGACGGTGATGCTGTTGTAAGGGATGACTACCATCAAGAAACCGTCTTCCAATTGATCAGTTCTTATGCCATGGATACAGTTAAAAACTCAAGATTTCGGTTTTAAAACGAAAACTACTTATTTGAAGGTAGCGTTTTATCTGAAGAAATTCTCACAGGATAGTAGCCCTATGCCTCAACTAACGTTTCGTTAGCGTATCTCAACTCGACAAAGTACCATCCGAAAAATATTCTTTTCGATTGAACGCTACTTTTAGTTGAAAGTTCCACAGAGTAATTACTATTTTCATAAAAACTTTCCTCTACGCTAAGTTTTTCACAAACGACGTGGCGCACTACATAGTTGCATTAAATTTCTCAAAGTACACGCCGCTGTTACCAACACATTTCAAAAACACATTCACGTGCATTTTTGCCCGTGCATTATTCATTGTTCTTGTCCTTCTTAGCGTGTTGGTTTGAGGTCACCCCATTTTTTTTGGTTGCGTCATTTGGAGCGTGTGCAACAATTTTGAGTATGCGCCGATCAATCTGGGTACTCGCGATTTTAAATGTACGCCAACGCTGAACGTGCTTCATTCACAATTGTAAATGTACGTCACGTACCATGATGTACGTCACGGTAGAAGAAACAAGGTAGGGTCAAACCAGTTTTTTTTTCGTCGACCGTGTGGCAATGTTGACGTCATGGCAACGGACCAATAGCAGCGCTCATATTGCATCTGGCAACACTGCTAACCCCAAATCTGGCGCCACTACTGGCCTAAAGACCTGTCCTAATGGTGACGTCTTGAAGTTTGTTTGAAATAAAGCCGTTCTATTGGCTAGCCGAACAAGAGGTGTATTTTCCCCCATAAAACTGACTCTACCTTGTTTTCTCTATAGTGGTGTACGTCATCCTGAGCACGCCACTCTGCCTTTGTGTGCGAGCGCCATTTTGCCTGTGCGTCATTTCACACGCGCGTCATTCCGTCTCCGTCCGTCACGGCAGCCGTCCGTCCGTCCGTCCATCCAGGCTGGAGTCGCTTCCCTCGCGCTATCGATTTTCGTGCACACCGACAGCCCGCAGAGGATGACGCCTCTGCGCGGGCCGGGGCTGCTTGGCGCTCTCCCTGTAGCATGGATACGCTCGCTGGCATGCTTAGTGTGTCGACTTGTTCACTCTCATGTGCTGACTTGCTTGCGTAGTGTTTGCTGACTTGCTTTAGTGTGCACTCACTGGTTTGCTTTAGTGTGCTCTGACTAGCTTGCTCAGCGTGCGCTGATTGGCTTGTTTTATGATGCTGACTTGTTTGTTTAATGTGTGTTACTTCCTTGCTTGGAGTGCGCTGACTTGTTCACTTAGCGTGCGCTGATTTGGTTGCTTAGCATCCGCTGATTAATTTGTTTACTGTAATGGCTTGTTTGCTCACTGTATGCTACTCGCTAGCTCAAAGTGTGCTGTGCTGATTTGTTCGTTAAATGCGTGGTAACTTCCTTGCTTAGTGTGTGTTCAATTGCTTCCACAGTGTGCGCATACTTGCTTGTTCAGTGTGTGCTGAGGTATTTGTTCAAAATGATACTTAATGACCGTCTCTGTGATACGAGTTTCACCAGTGCACAAGTACAAGAATATTTTAATCGCGGGTACTATTGGGATGGATATATTTGTTTGTCATTCATGTCTTGAGACCTATTTAAGCTGGCTTTTGAGTTCGTAAGTTGTGAGTTCACTTGGGAGCGCACTGTTGCTTTTATTGGAGCTGGCAAGCTGCGACTGGACTAAGAAGTGTGTTGATATCGATGGCACTCCATCGATCTCTCCCAACTAGAAATTTTGACTCCCGTCGTGACACTACGACCGCACAATGTTGAAGGAAGGGCTTAAGTTTCGTGTACTAATGTATGGATAGTAAATTAACTATCAGCTAATACCTGGACCTTTTACGATGCAAAAAGTAAAGTAATGTGTTTAGAAACATTCGCTAGTGAATGATATCTAATGATTATTCAGTATGACAGAACGTGCGACGATAAGCTTTCCAATTTCAGATTCAAACAATCACGTATCAAAGGCTGAAAGTTTCAGCTCGTACGTAAGGATATGACTGTGGCTGATGTCCACAGCAATATCGTGCAGTAGACATTTAGTCCGTGTTTACTAGAATGGTAGGTGGCTGTTCCATTCCCTGAGTAGGCTACTACAAGTGAACAGTACTAGTGCTTTGGTATAGCATTATCCTTTATATAATAATACGGCCTGTGTCTCCTGAAATTTCCAAGTAAATAAATAAACGGGAATATTTTTGTGTATAATTTCTCCCATGTTATTGCAATGGGAATCTCTTTGAAAACACTCAATTTGTGGAGAATTTTATGGACTTTTCAACAAATGAATAATAATGCAGTTACTGATTGCTTGGTTGGTCCATCTCTGTGACGCTTACAAGGACGCTCAATGACCGTATCTGTGATACGAGTTTCACCAGTTCACAAGTACATACAAGAATATTTTAATCGCGGGACTATTGGGATGGATATACTGTATTTGTTTGTCATTCATGTCTTGAGACCCATTTAAGGAAACTATCGGATGCCGTCATTTTTGACGGGTCGTGTACACTAGTCCACAACAATAGACATAAACAGCCATAAAAAGTCGGTGTGTACAATTTGTATGTAATGTTGAGTCAAATTAACCTCGTTAATTGAAAGAATCAAACTGCGGCTGTTGATTTTTGCTGTGCATGGCGGTAAAGCTTTTACATGTTCTGATTAACGTGCGTTTTATCAAGATCCAATGGCTGCTAACTCGAAGTCATTCTAATGAAATTATGATCAACTTATTTTTGGTCTGAACCTTGCAAAAACAGAATTACCATTCCGTGAACGCAATCGTAACTTTAACAAAAATCCTAAATTTCAAAAATCAATTTTACCATTCTCTAATTTTTTTCTCTCTTTTTGCTGGTCTTCATTAGCAGCTTCTTCAAGCTTCAAGTTCCCTGTTGGTAAACCCTGCGTCAAAATTCTAAATTGTGTTCTTCATAACGACCATGATAGTAATATCATTTATCAGCTTTCCCTCTACAAATAATGTTATATTATTACTGAACATTTATTTTGTGTTTCTTTGATATGTTTTTGCCTTTATTCTCCCATGATTGATGATTTTTTATTTAAATTTGACTAGTTTTTCCACTCATTTTCAGGTTGATAATAACCATGGAAGTCGACACGTTACAATTGTTTTTATTCATTGACTTTCCTAAATAAAAAAATGATCTCATTAAGGACGTGTATCTCGGCACTTTTATTTAGAATTTGAATATGCAAAAGGCAAACCATTTGTATTTATCCATATTAATTTTGCAGTTGGTGCCGCGTCGAAATGACGCCACCGCCGAGTCACTTATCGATTGTTGTCACTTTTTCAATTTTACATTTTCATCATTTTTTTCGATATGATACGATCATCGCTGGAGATAATGCACATAAGAAGTTATGAAGGTAAGTTGATTGGTAAAAAAGAGCTGATAGTAAAGCTGATAATGTCTTAACTCACTCATGTATCTTCGAAGATTAATACTCTTCGTTTGTCAGGTGATCTAAGTTGATTGAGCAGTATTCGCAGTAGGAATCTGTTGTGGATTTAGTTTTATAGTACATAGGTTTACCTTTCATTGTTCTTTACCATGATTTTTTCCTCGTATTAAAAGCCGACCGAACGCCCAACTAACTGCTTTGCTGTTATTTGATCCCTGTTTTCCTTTTTCCATTTCTTGAAGAAACACTCATTTCGCCTTTCTGCGCTCTGTGTAGTTTTTTACCAATCGGGATAGTAACGGAAACATTGGGTTGGCACCCATGTGCAATGCTTCATTAGCTCGATGTATTTCTAAAGAAGAGATGGGGAATTTTATTGAATTTCCTCAGGGTCTTTGAAGCTCAGATGTGACTGCATCATGCGACAACGAAGATTGGATCCATCACACAAAATGCAAGCCTAGCGCAAATAGTGGATGAGTGAACATGAATACTGCTTAGCCTTGTAGTTATAAATAGCAGAGGATTTCATCTTAATTCACATCGTTATATAAATTCAGATAGAGATTACCTCGTGGAAAAAAGTTAATGCGTTTCATCTATCGTTCGAAATTTAAGAATCGAAACTTGAGTTCTAGATTAATTTCACCACTGATTAGTGCCTGCTAATCACTGATTGGCCTATTTATATAGCGATGTGCTTGAAATATTTCTCACGAATTCCTTTCGGACGTACTCGGCTGAAATTTTTTACTTCTAAACCTGTATAACATGTAGTATCGTAATTTTCACTTCATAATGAGTTCTATCTCGAATGTTGGTCAGAAGATGAGCACAGTAAATGTCAGTTTCCAGAACGTTTTTTTGTCCGGATGCCTCAAATAAATGTGACGCTTGTCTTATCTCGACCCTCTCGACTAGACTGAAACGTTGTTGTAAGGAGAATTATGCCCTGACAAGATTGTAGTTTATCCAGCTCGAACTCTAATTGTAATTAACCATTCGCATGTTTTCAGGCAGCTATTGTTCGGAAGCGTACATGCGCTTCTGCTGCAATAACTTTCGCTGAGCCCTCACTGGTCTGGAAAAACACTTGTACTGTCATGTGCACGGTCATTCAAGCAGTAGGCCTCACTGGCGTCGTGATTATCTTTTTCACACGTGCGCACCAGTGTAATTTCAGTGCGAACTGATGAAATAGCGGTGTCAGAATTAATATCATACAAATTCAATTCTACGCATTAAGTCCGGTCTGACGTATTTATTGTCGTCTATTTATAATTTTCTCCGTAGCGGTCGCAGAACTTCATGTTTTGTCAATTTTGATGCATTGATGAAATCTTAAGCATTAGTGCCTTTTATTGGATAAAAAATAAATGTACTGACGTCCATGACAAATTAAGGCAAGTGTGAACATCATGTTGTAAAATATGGTAATTACTTCAGCTTTAGAGGGAGGAGGCTTGATGTATGTGTTCACTATGCAAATGAGTTAAAGCAAATTTAAAGAGCTTGAAGAAAAATGCACTGCTAGAAATATCCAATAACTGCATCGAAGACTGTCAGTTTAACTCAAGGGATCTCTTCTCACAAAGCTTTCATTTGGGCGATGACCGAGTTTTGATCTTGGCGGCTAGTTCAAACCAGTCATTATTGATTGAGCAGATAAAAATTAAAAGTCATATGATATCTCACTAGCCACGGGAAGTGAGTCTGATAAACATTCAGTTTGTTCCAAAACCGTTCTCTCAAAGAAGTCATCACAAACAGAGAAGCGAGGGAAGTTGCTCCGTCTTGTTGAAATAAAGCATCAAGAAGAATGTCGTCTCTCAATATACTCTCTCGGCTGGGTAGAACACCAAAATCTGTACTACATGTTTTATTGGGTATTTGGGACCAAATTATGCATTTGGGCTTAACAGAAAAAAAGGGCTCATTTACTGAAAGTGGAATTTATTTCCATTAAGGTTGACAATCTACGTTTTTTAAATTTTAAACCCTTTTATTTCATATGTACGGCCTTTTTACCTTATTTGCTGGGGTATAGACGTTTTATTTTTATTTTTTGAGATTATAGTAGTGTGTAAAATTTTTCCCGCCAATAACAGAACGACACCAGTTTTACTGTCTCTCACAAAAAACTATAATGACTCTTAACCAATAGCGATAATTACAATTTTTCTTTAGTCGGATCACTTGTCACTATGCAAGCGTTCACGATCATGACCTTGTAAATCGCTAAAGGAAAGTCTTGAGTTCTTTCCCACCTTCCTTGCATAGGGCCTACCTAGGGAGAAAATGGTAGGCCGAAATTTCCTCTACGCAGATTTGTGAATGTATGTCAGTTTGACCGGTTATAACCGTCATAGTATTGTGAAATTAATAATGAGGAATCTTCGAAAATCTGTTAGATATGTCATATGTCAACATGATCGGGATGAACCATCATGAGACGACATGCGTAACGACACTTTAATGCATTAATACATCAGATTTCGTATATCACACTGAGCATCAGGTGCACCACACTGAGCACCACTGCACCACATTGAGCATCACTGCACCACACTGAGCACCACCGCACCACACTGAGCATCACTGCACCACACTGAGCATCACCGCACCTCACTGCGCACCACCTCACCACACTGCGCATCACCGCACCACACTGAGCATCACCGCATCACTCTGCATCAGCTTCACCACACTGAGCATCACTGCACCAAACTGAGCATCACTGCACCACACTGAGCATCACCGCATCACACTGAGCATAACCGCACCACACTGCATCAGCTTCACCATACTGAGCATCACTGCACCACACTGAGCATCACTGCACCACACTGAGCATCACCGCACCACACTGCATCAGCTTCACCACACTGAGCATCACACCAGATGACGTCGGCCGGCCGTCCATAAAGGCACAAATCGTTTCGTTGCCTCACGGAAATGAGGGGCCCAGAGCGGGCATCAGATGCCCCGCGATGTGTACCCGGCATCAGCCATGCAGCTGCCCTGGGTGTCATCCCGGCCTGATGTGGGGTCATCCATCCTCATCAGGGGGCCTCCCCCCCCCCCCCCTGACCTTCCGATTGCCCCTCCTCTTGCTCGGTCTGCTCCGTCGCTGGTAAACGCGCCGGTGCCAATCTGGGGTGTGTGTGTTGTGTGTGTTGTGTGTGTGTGTCTGTTGTGTGTTTGTGTGTGTGTGTGTGAGAGAGTTTGGCGTATGTCCTAGTTTGATGTGTACGCTAGTTTGACGAGTGTGCTAGTCTTCTACCGTGTGCGTTTGTTTGGTGTGTGCACTAGTTTTGTATTAAACGCTAGTTTGAAATGTTTCCTAGTTTGATGTATGTGCAAGTTTGATGTACATACAAGTTTGACGTGTTTGCTAGTGCTATGCATCAGTTAACTCATTGAGTGTTAGCTTATCCATCCACATTCAATGAGTTATAGAGAAAGCAATTCAAATGAGAGTGAAAACATTCACATTAAATGAGTGTTAGCTCATCGTCTACACTAGTGTGACTCGTGCTGTAGCTCAGCTGCTGCGCCAGTTGGTATCAGAACTAGCAGGACGAGTGAGTTATTTGCGTGTTATTAGATTCAGTTATTTAAGAGCTATTTGATTCGGTGCATGTTCGAGTTGGAGGGTTGTTTTGCGAGTAGAAGTTTCTGCGATTTCTGAGTGCCTCGCCTGGTTCGATGTTCACTGGTTCTGTGAATGCTGTACTTAGAGAGAAAGTCTTTGCGTTAAAAGTAGCACATCAGCGCAAAAATAAGAGATGTTTGTAGCATCAAACCTTGAGGGTATTTTTGCTTTCTATTTTAACTATTTTCGTTACCTTGTAAATCGTGTTTATGACATTTGACGATGGGTCGAATTGATGAGTGTAAAGTCTTGCACATTCAGCGTTCGAGCTTCCAAGTAAAATTAAATCCTCAATTTTTTCGTTTCACATTCAGGCTCGTCCTGCAAGTTCTAAATTTCTTCGTTTAAAGATTCAGACTTAGTCTCCAAGACCCCAATTTCTTGGTTTCACGTTCAGACTTTACTTCTAAGGACCTAATTTCTTATTTTCATGTTCAGACTGACCTCCAAGACCCCAATTTCCTTCTTTCACGTCCAGACTTGGTCTCTAAGACCTCAATTTCTCTGTTTCACTCTAATTTGTCCTGCAAGACCTCAATTTTTCCGTTTTGCGTTCACACTTGGCCTCCAAGAACTCAATTTCTCAGTTTCACGTTCAGACATGACTTCTAAAGCCCTAATTTCTTATTTTCATTTTCAGACTTGACCTCCAAGACCAGGCAGCTGCTTGGAACAACACTCCAGTCTAATTTTGACGCTTGCGTCTTTCCCAACAGTTTAGGCCACTTTTCCAGCAGCTGGAACGTCGCTAAAGGATGCTATTTTTACCTCGCTGTATTATTCTGAAAGTTTATGTGTGTGGTAGAACGCATTGAGTGCTGCCTTTGCCAATGTGGTTCCGCTTGGGTGTGTGTGAAATCACTTGTGCTTCTCTGCACGTGGTGACTACAATGATGATAATTTAACAATTTTAATATCTTTCGACTAGTGGCATGGGTATTACGGTACCTATGCGTGTGTTCCAACTCAATCATTTGTTTCGACTACTGGCATGGGTATTACCATACTCATGAGTGTGTAGCGACTAAGGATACATGACGAATATTTTATCCTTTCTTATCCTTACTTTAAGATATTTTGAAAAACAATGATGCTCTTTTTGTATCATCTTTATTGGAAATGAACTGTTTTTCTTTTTTCTCAACACCTATGATTTTCTGACGCGCAACTTCAATGTCACTTATAAGTGTGGCTCTTAAGCATGCCGCACACTGTCTCAGAACCGACGCTTCAGATCAGAAACGAAATGTCTGACAGAAATCGAAAACAAACATTTGTACCTGGCAACGCTCACTGCCTCAGATCAGAACCGAAGCGAAGCTTCAGATCGGAACCGAACTGCCTCAGAATTATTTGAAATATATTTTTTCCGAAGAGTCTGAAGCGTCTGACAGGCTGCGCATGCGCAGAACGGCGGGTGTGTTTGGGGGGGTTGCCGAGGAGGTGGGAGGTTAGTGTGTCCGTGGAGGGAGTGTGTCACTCACCATTGGATTGGGTGGTCGGCGTGTTCTCTCAGTGGACGCTCTGAGCACGTGAGCGCGCTTCATTTGAACACACGTTCGTAAATTCATTAGGTATGACAGACATCGACGAAAAACTCATTAACTATGTATTCCAATATGAAATATTGTACAATATGGGTCATCAATATTATTATGACACAACTAGAGAGGAGAATGCTTGGGAAGAAATAGCCCAAAACTTGAAAATAACAGGTAAGAAAACTCGATTTCATTTGATCTTATATTTTGATGTCCAATAACAAATTCCATTTCTTATTACAATCTAACTCCTACATTCACCTGATTGACAATGTTACTGGTGCTTCCCTCTGTTTATCATGCCATCCTGCCACGGTACTTGACCGTGCGGTGAAATAAAATACTTTTTAAAGGTATCCCTAATGTCGAAAGCCTCACGCACGGCATTGCCTCATACACCAGAAATTGGTTGCATCCCCCTAGGTATTTCTTTGTCCTCAAGCTCACCTGGGCCCCAAAGATGTATGTCATCTCGTAGGAAGTTATGCAAACAGGTGGTTGCTAAAACAACAGTATCAACATGGCCAGGTGTTATTTGCAGTTTCTGACTGAAAATTCTAAATTTTTTTGTTAAGATGCCAAATGCATTTTCAGAGACACGCCTAGCTCTGGAATGTCTGTAGTTATGTATTTTATTTGCTTCATTATTAGCTAGCTGAGATCCAGGGTAAGGTCGCATGATATGCTTATTTAGCGGAAAAGCTTCGTCGCCTACCACGACGTGCAGTTGTACAATATTTGTGTTAGGTAACGCTTTAGGTGGGGGTATATTCAACGTATTAGATAGAAGACTTTTATCTAATTTTGAGACTCTGAATATAGCGCCATCGATGTTTTTTTTATAGGCTCCAAAATCTACTACGATGAAATTGCAATCTGCATCTACTAACGCCATCAACACAGTGCTGAACTCTTTCTTATAATTAAAATAAAGTGAGCCGCTGTTATTGGGTTTCGTAATCACTACATGTTTGCCATCTATTGCACCTATTACGTTTGGATACTGCCATTTGGTTGCAAAACCTTCTTCTAATTTGACCCATTTAGAGACGTCGGGTGGGGCCATAACTACTGGTCGTAATTTCTCCCAAATAGCTTTACAAGTGGAGTAAACAATGGCTCGAACAGTTGACTCTCCCAATCTGTAGCTAAATGCCAGCATCCTGTAAGTTCCACCATGGCCCAGGAATCTGAAAAAGAGAAACGCACTTTGAATTACTGTTAAAAGAAACTGTAAAATTTCATTGTAGGTCTGGAATTGGTATTTGATATATTTACACCTTATAAAGGTTCGAGAATCTGTTTTTTTGTGAGGTATACGACAAGGATAAATTTTTTATGAGATTTTATATATTTTCCAGAGGCAGTGACTGAATCCGAGAACTGTATTTTTCCAGTGTAATTTTGACATTATACGGGTGCTTGCAACCCAAGTTTTACAATAATTACATATTCATATAACTAATCTTTATACATAACTCATGAATCACCTAAAAGGCTTATGCTGGATTTTTCTATCTTTTCAGTACAAGTGGCGAAAAAGAGATGGAATGCGTTGCGTGATTGTTATCGAAAGGCATTGAATAGAAAAAAAAGTGAGTGGCCAAAAAGCAGTCAATGTTGCTCCATGGAAGTACGAGGAACAAATGTCGTTTTTGAAGGCGCATGTATCTCAGAAAAGACCACAAACAAGTAATTTGGAAGATATTGGGACACAGGACGAAAACTGTGACGCAGGAACCTATGATGAACGGGCGTCGGGAGACATCACAGCACATGGTGGGCTTGAGGAAGAAGACGCTGCCGCACTTTCGAACTCAGTCATTATTCCGCCCTCTACACCGAAAACAACGGCTATGACAACACCCTCAAAGAAAAGAAAGTGCACTCCTACAGCTTCCGCTCACCATATAATTTCAACATATTTTGCAAGTAAAAGTTCGGCTAGAGACCATTTAACATCATACTTCAAAATGGTGGACGACACTGTTCGGACTTTCTCCGCTCTTCAACAGGTTGAAATTAAATCTGGTATTAGTTCTTTGATCTCTGAATACGAATACAAAAACTTAAGTTCAGCTCCATCACATCACTCTTCCCCATCACCAACCTTCTCAAGTTATAGTTCAACTAGTGTTCCTTCACCATCACCATCGTCATCAGGTTATAATCAAACATATGGTTATAATCAAACATCTGTAACAGATTATGCAGCATCACAGCTCCTGCTCGTATCACGATCTCCTTTCGGAAACAAGCCATCTATCTCATCTCCTACGCCCGAAAATAAAGATATTCAGTAAACAAACCTACAAATTTTGCTTGTGATAATTGTTCGCATACTAGGAAACATTGTAATCATTCATGAAATGGATAACATTAAATATTACTGAAATGAACACTTTTATTACCTACCTGAGAGTTACAGCTAGTCGTTCCTCCGGTGAAATTGATCTTCTAAACGTTGTGTCTTGCTTTGTAATGTTTCCTTCTATATGCGATAGCAGTTCACAAAATTTTTCATGGCTCATGCGGAAATATTGGAAGAATTTAGTATTGTCTTGCTTTAAATGCGGAAACAATGTTTTGTATTCCCCTTCTTCCTCTCTTGAACCGCACATATCGTGCACCCACTTTGTTTTTTTTGCTCCTTTTTCTTCTTTCTTCTCCTCTTCAGCTTTTAGTGCTAGACACAGCACTAATACTTCTTCATCACTACTGAGCGGGGAGTCGCTCATTTTGTGTAAACGGAATTAAGGTAATGCTTTAATTATTTTTGATTGCTTTGAAGAGCACAAAGCACATCTTTCTTTTACCAAAGCTAACTGAAGACTGGCTATGTTGGTTCCGTTCTGATGGTTTCTGCGCCAGTGTGCGAGCTGAACGTCGTTTCAGTTCTGTTCCGAGGCTTCGGAAGCTTCGGCGGCGGTTCCGTTCTGAAGCAGTGTGCGACAAGCTTTACTCGCTGGACTTACTTGTTTAGGCGCAGAAAATTGCATTGAAAGAGTAATTAAGGTAAAATTCTGTTTTTCATGATGTTTGTGTCACGCCTAACACATCCTTAACTTCCTAAAATACTCATGATAGAATGGGAATGACAGCGTTAAATAAATTCTTTCTTCTTAATTCTTTGTCAGCATGAGATAGAAAAATAAATTCGGAGAATTAAAATACACTAGAATAATAAGTGACATCTTCCATAAAAGAGATCATAAAATTTGTTACGGTGAGGTCTAGAAATAAAGTACATAGAGGTTATGATGTCCGCTTCATAAACTTGGGCGATTTTGGATAACATACCAGAAATTTAGGGTTACATAAGGTAGGTAGACGTGGTCCATTGTTCTACAAAAGCCTATTCAAAGAGAGAGACCGCCTAGTCATCTCGTTTCAGACCTTTTTGGGCTCGCAAAGTCGCATAACATACCAGTAATTTAAGGCTACGTAAGGTAGGTAGACGTGGTTCGGTATTCTGTGAAAGCCAATTCAAAGGGAGAGACCGCCTAGTCATCTTGCTTCAGACCTTTTCGGGCTCTCAAAGTCGCCTCAAGGACAGAGCTGCGTCAGGCGAGGAGAGAGGCTAGCGAGATCAACTTTGGTTGTCCTGACCTTGAGCTTCCACATTCTGAGTGTTCTATGTGATCAGCAGAAGAAAGAAAGAAAACAGTTTATTTCCAATAAAGTTAATATTTATATGAAATGTATAACATTGGGTTTTGAAATACCTTAACATTTAGATCCTTAGTTGATATTCACACGTGGGAATCGTAATACCCATGTCAAATGTAGAAAACGAATGAGTTAGCGAAAAGCACGAAAGAAGCAGGTATTGCGATCTTTTCACCGAATGCGATGGAAATTACTTCTGCTTTAATGTTTTGGTTGAGTAACACGTTGCTGTAATGATGGTTGCGTTTGCTACTGTTGACTGGGCATTCGGAGATGAGAATCAAATGCATCGAATTCCTTTCCTGTACCATTGAGCTATAAGCGACAATCATACCTTTTTCTTCCACTGAATTCTGCTCAAAACTCATTTATCACATAGGTACAATCTAGAAATATACTCCTTGTCACCAAGGGCTGTAGCACAGATACAGTCACACGAGACATAATCAACCTCTCGCCTGTCGACTTTAGTTGAGTGTTACCGACCTGTTCAGGCAGGCACGGCCCGGTCACCTCACCTTCACTTAAGTCGTGCAACTCTTTTCAATATATTTTTCTGAGGCGCGGAAACACAATCAGTATAGAGTTTTCTATTCTTCTAAGACGAATCAGGTCACCGTGTGCAAAACTTGGGAACATTCCTAAGCGCTAGGAGTTATTCAAAGTCTATACGTGCGACACAAATGTAAAAGTGAGGTCTCAATTGCAAGCTAATGCAAAGTACATTCCCTTAATTTCGTGTGAAAAACAGAATCGTTGGAACGCAACACACCTCTAACAATAACGATGGAGACGAAACACGTTGACCAGCCTGAACCCAAAATACGTTATGCAATCGTACATACGTCTCATGTTGAAATCCTATACGCACCACGCCTGCCATTAGAATGCTGGATCCGAGCATCGGTACAGCAGCGCGCACTGCCGCCGGTATTAGATGTGGTGAGAAGGGTCGAGCTCTATGGGGTGAAGAGTCTTGCTGGTGAAGCTCCAGTCTGGTGGACTATTGATCCTAAAGCTGCTGCCGCTGCTGCAAGTACTGGAACACAAGCTGACTGACGTAAGGTGCAGCAAGCTTCTGTTCCTCTCTGCCTCTTGTTTTACTGCCTTTTTGTCCACTCCTATGCAGCATGGAGGTTCAAACACTCCAGGTTTTACGGCAAATTTTCGCTGGTAGCTTACTCGCTGCAGCGCTGTCAAACTTTCTATTTCTCTCAGTCTGGAGAAGACGAAACTATTTGTTTTGTGGCTCACGAGAGAGGCGTGAATATCGCAACTTACCTGAGACAGGAAAGCAAGTGTTCGTGGTTGAGTTGCTTCACATTAACCTGAAGTCTAAGTTTGAGTTTACGTATGGCTTAATAAATACGTACTGCTTCTCGACAGCAACTGAAGCCAAGGGCTACTTGGGAGTTTTCCAATTTCCTTGACGAAATTTTCAAGAGATTAGTACATTTTTCAAGTCAGCATTTTAGGTAGAGTCGCAACCTCATCGTGTCTTGATTTATTTTTCAAAAATAGCAATAGGAAATTCACGTAGGAAATTAACATTGCCTCCCGCAGTTTACATTCAAAACGCGCGGGCATGTGTGGGAGCGAACATTAGTGCAAGAACGAGTGAATTTTAGGAGATAAAAGTGAGCAATGAGGGGAGTGGAATGTTATAGAGGCGAAAACGAGAGGGAAATGAGTGGAGATTATGATAAATATTGGGGGATATGTTCGGGTGGTAAGGCGAAAATGAGGGGGAAATGAGCGAAGGATATGAAGGAGATGGGGGGATGTGATCGGGTGATGAGTGAGAAATGAGAGGGAAATGAGAAAGAGATATTGGAAAAAATGCCATGGAAATTAAATGAAGGGAAGAAGAGTGAGAAGAAGATAAGACACGAATGAGCGGGAGATGAACGAGATATATGACGGAGATATGGGGGAAATGAGAGGGATATGGGTGTTTAACGAGGAAGATATGAATGGGATACGCGTGTGGAATGAGTGAGTAAATGTAAAGAAATGAGGTAGTACATGATAGAAGAATGCAAGCAAGAAGCACACAGGCAGTGGGTGAATTCATGAGTTCACGACTGAACGCGTCTACGAATGTAGCGGCAACGCACTTCTCACGTGGGCTTCCGGAGGTTCATAGACTCGTACTGCATGATCGGTCCAAAGAGAAAGCGGCAGTGGAATTGTTTTTACGTGCATAGAACACGATGAAACCAGAAAGATCCTAACCCTACGTTTGGTATGTTTCTGGTAACCCGAAACTTGATAACATTTAGTGAGTAAAGGCAGTACAGAGCTGTGTTGGAGATTAATTATAATTCGAAAGGTATAGGATTGTTACCCTAAAATATCTTTGCGTAAATTGAAACTTTTACGAGAGTGAAATGCAATCACGTAATTTTAACGATAGAAATGAAATAAAAATCTCTGTAATTTGATGGTTGGGTGCAACATCTGAATTGTAAATTTGGAGAGGCATCCCCCCTGCGTTGTCGTTCTCTGACGTTCGCGTGACTTCGAATAATCCACGTGGTCAAAACTAGGCTCGTTTCAATTAACGCTATGACTGAAAGGCGCGGGAGTTTTAATGTGTCCTTGAAATCCTGACGCCTTTAGATAACGCATCGATATGGGGATCGAGTGAAAACGAAAGCAGGGTTCGACTCGCATTTCATTCTGTATCCGTTCTTCTGTGGATTTTAGTTTGTGAGAAAGCCCTGTTCTGGAGGAAAAACTACAGGAAAATTAGGACTATTTTACGATTGATGCGATCCTTACATGAAGTACGACGTCTTCAACAGCTGTGCAGCAGTTTAATACGTGCGCCATCGGACGTCCGTTTCCACCATCCGATCGAAATTCGTTTCCATCTGCGCAGTTTTGCTCCTTAACCCTTCAACGTCCGCATTTGATACTCATATAACCGTTATCACAACCACCATCATTAACCCTTGAACGTCCTCATTTGATACTCATTTAACCGTTATCACAACCACCATCATTAACCCTTGAACGTCCTCATTTGATACTCATTTAACCGTTATCACAACCACCATCATTAACCCTTGAACGTCCTCATTTAGTACTCATATGACCGTTATCACAACCACCATCATTAACCCTTTAACGTCCTCATTTGGTACTCATTTGACCGTTATCACAACCACCATCATTAACCCTTGAACGTCCTCATTTGGTACTCATTTGACCGTTATCACAACCACCATCATTGAACTGGCACCGGCATCATGTAGTCACCGACGTCACAACGAGGAAGGGACGGCCACGTGACCATGAACTTCCGAGAACACATTAGGTAACACATTTCACAAGCAATAAAATATACTAGAGATGTGTATGAAAGTGGATTTTAAAATCTACTTTGACGGTAAAGGGTTATGACCCGCGAAGAGCAGTTCAGCGCAACAAAGTTCGTATTAGGGCAGGTCGCCGCACAGTCAAGACTGCCGTGTGACTGCGAAGAACTGCGCCGCTTCAAGCAGAATATTTGCGCTAAAAGCGCAAGAGGACGATTTGGTGCAGCAGCTACCAGCCTCGTGAGTCGTAGGCTGCCATTTTTCGGCAGCGATTTCGGCAGTCGGTAGCGACTTTTACTAAGGAAATATAGCAATATAAAGGAAAGTATGGCAATTTTCGTGTGTGAAAGCTTGTCATTCTGGCTAGAACGGAAAAATAGTAATTTTGCCAGGAAAATAAGTGTGCTTAGTGAGGAGAATTAGCATGCTTGGTGTAGAAAATTAGTAATTTCAGTGCAGGAAGTTAGCAAAACCCGATAGGAATTTCAGCAAGCTGCTAAACGTTTAAAGTTTCGAGGAGAGCTTAGCAAGTTGTGAGGAGCGAGTATACAATTAGTAAGTTCCCAGAGAGAAATTAGCATGGTCAAGTTGGAAGTTTGCATGAGCTAGCCGAAATTTCTACGAGGAGTAACAAGAGGTTAGCAAGTTTCAAGATCCTGAGATTCGGAAGCTTTCAAGGGCAAACTGACAGTTTCGAAAGGTTGATCTGTAATCTTCCAGTCAGAAATAGGCCTGAAGTTTGTAGTTGCCAGCTGGATGTTTTCGCCCCGCACCACCTGAACGTTTTCGCTGGGCAAAGTTCTTTGACTGCTCTTGTGTGAGTGTGTGCAGTGTTGTTGGTAATTTTGTTGCGCAGCTTCAGGATGTAAGCTTTGGAATTAGCTTTTATACAAATGCATTTTTATATTTTTCTTCGTTTACATGGTCTACCGCTATTCTGTGAGTGTATATAGTATTGATAATTTTGTTACATTGCTTCATGATGTTTGCTTTGGAATTAGCTTTGATACAAATGCTCTTTCCTATTTTTCTTCGTTTACATGGGCTGAGTGGTGTTACTTTGGGCAGGTCGGCTACATCTAGCTCTCCTGCCCACCTCAACTCTCAGAGAGTGATCCTAAAACACAACAAATTTAGCGATCATCTCTAATTTTTATATCATCGCTGCATTTGAGTGACCACAGAAGCAGACTAAACTTAATTTAAACTACTTATTATTACTCTTTCAATTTTACAGAACGAAATACTGAAATTTGAAATATTTTTCATCGGTTTTAACGATCATTTTTAAAAATTTGCGAATGCTTTTAACATTTTTTCGAAAAAATATAAAGGAATATTCTGATCGTCAAGCGAGGAAGATGCGACAAACTAGACTTATGTTCTCCAAGATTTCTATTTAATTTGAACAAAAATATAAATTGTCTAGTCAGCGCACAATCAGCAAAAAATTATCTATGTGAGGAGAACAAACGTCACTCAAAAGAACAATCCGATCAACTGACAGTAGTCACCCTGCCTTCCTTTCGTGATTTCCGTCAGATTATCCCTCAATGCACTTCAAATAAATTTTAAAATAAGAAAGTTGCTGTGTATCTTCTCTTGTTTAAATGCTTCGTAACTGATGTGACTTTTGCTCCTTATATCACGAACGAGTGATATGTTGCTGTGGTGCGCAGGTTAAACTCTGGAAAATTTTTGGTGACTGTTATAGCATCAGGTTCTGTCAGTTTTTCTGGGCCCAGTGAAAAACTTATTCAAGCACCAATTTATGGGCCGTCTGACTTAAATGATTATAAATTATTGACATAACTTGTGGGCCGTGTGAGGTAACCCTAGTGTGATCTACAACTTATTGGTGAGGTCTCTACATACACATGGCTGCTCTGATTCATGGTGAAATAACAAAAATCACAGTAGCTCCTGCGTAATCAAACAAAAGTGCTGTGTCTATCAACTAGCTTTTTCATTTCCTCTTTTTTAGCTGGGTACGTTTGACAAGAAAGTCCTCCCACTCTGTCACCCACGGACTACATCGTCTCTCTTCTGTTGTATCAGGAAGCTACAGATGCTGTAATCTGGCCGTAGGTCCCCAAGTGGGGCGGTGAAAAGAATTGTTTTTTCCAGCGTATCTTGAAAATGCTCAAAAGAGACGCTGGATTTGTGAGCTGTGTAAGGTGTGTGGTCTGGGAGTCGTCCACTGCACACCTTAGGGAATTTGCGTCCTTTAGCACCATCTAATGCTGCTCTAGATTTCAGTAAATACTGCTTGAGGAAGTAGATTGGAAGTTCAAGTCATGGGTTCTGCCTTCCTTGTCCTATATATCTGACTAGCTCTAAAAGAGAGGTGTTCATTCGGTCTTCATAGTTTTACCTCTTCTAGGAAGACGAATAAGCCACAGCTCCACTACGCAATCATTGATCTCCTCCTGCTTTTAAGATTTTACTTCTTTTCCAACCGCCTTCACGTCATTGCTCCTAGTACTGACGTTCGTGTACAATTTTAAAAAAGATGAATGCCTAAATAATCCACATCGTCAATCAGCATGTTCCATACTTTTAATTTGCAATCCATGCTTGCAATTTGAGGTGACTTTTAATATCATTTCATACATTATTCCAAAGCCAATTCGTGGGAAAATGATGAAGATGTATTTTATAGGAATCAAGAGTTAAAGAACTCGCTTATTAAAATTTTGGAAATTGCTGTACAAACACCAGCAGCCACGGGCGAAGCAGCCAGGCAGCTCAGGTGATTGCCGTGCAGTGTCTCAAAAGCCAAAAAACATCAAAGGATCGACACACAGAAGAATTAAATCTTCATAAAGTAGAGATAATCCTTCAGTATGGAAGCCATTAGATTGTTTTTTGCAGGGCAGTGTCTCAACAGCCAAAAAACAATCACAGGGTTGTCATACTGAAGGAATATATTTTCATAAAGTAGATCATGAACTCAGAGTACATCTCTAACGAAGAAGAAGTCATCTGCTTGTTTCAAATTACCTTAGCATGATGAAGTGTTACGGTGCGTTTCTATTCTATCTGAACGAAAATGAGAAGCTTAAGCAGTCTGGTTGTGTAGATGTTTATGTTGAAGTGCATCTCTCTAAAGTCCTTCACTGGTGGATGATTGATACATTTTCAATTACGTTTCTTTAATCTATGTCAATAATTCAATGATAAATAGTTTTACTCTCCATCAAGCGTACAACTCCCTTCGTCTAGCGAAACTCGTGGAAAACCTACAAGATAAAGAAACCTCCAGAAATTAACTTACTTATTATTTTGTACTAAGTATCAAAAAGGTAACTAAACTAAGTGAAAAACAACGTAGGAACATCGTAACATCCTCTACTTACTCCCCTCTTTCTCCTTTGATGAAAGACGAGTCAACCTCCACTAAGATGAGAAAATCATAAGTCACAAGCAAAGTCAAAACAGCTGTTTGCTCTGCTTGCGACTTGCACCAATGCTGAGAATCCTAAGTAGTTTATACCCTGGTGTCTCGAAAATCAACTGCCCTTTTGCTGAGAGAAAGCAACCACGTCGTTAGGCGTAGGAAAAGTGCTACAAAGTACTACGAAGTACGACTACAACTCTACTGCTCTTTTACTAAGAGAAGCTACCACGTCGCTAGGTGGAGGAAAAGTGCTACACAGTACTTTTCTACAAAGTACTACAACACTACAAAGTACGACTACAGCTCCACTGCTCTTTTCCTGAGCGAAAGCCACCGTAGGAAAAGGTACTACTAAGTCCAGTAGATGTCGAGTCGATTTTTGCACGACGAAGAGGAGGAGTGTCCGCCCATCATTTGGGGCCACGCGAGCAGTTGCGGAGGTGCCGCCGTGGGATCGATATTGTTTGGTGAGGCCCGAGCCGCCGCTGCTGCTGTTGCTCTCATCACCCAGTGCACTTCATTGTGCGCTCGGCCTTCATTACTGCTTCTACTTCCTTGCGGTCCTTCACTCCGAGTGGGCCCAGCACTTTGCGTCTTGCAGTTTTGGCCCCCATGCGATCTTTGGTTTCGCGCTGTCTTTTTGGGCTGCCGTGGTCTTCGGCTCCAAGCTGTCTTTCGTTCCAAGTTGTCCTTGGCTCTATGCAGTCTTTTGCTTCACGCAGTCTTTGGCTTCACGCAGTCTTTGGCTTCACGCATTCTTTGGCTTCACGCAGCCTTTGGCTTCACGCATTCTTTGGCTTCGCGCAGTCTTTCGCTGCACGCAGTCTATTGCTTCACGCAGTCTTTGGCATCACGCAGTCTTTGGCTTCACGCAGCCTTTTTCTTCATGCAGTCTTTTGCTTCACGCAGTCTTTTTGCTTCACGCGATCTTTGGCTTCACACAGTCTTTGGCTTCACGCTGCCTTTTTCTTCATGCAGTCTTTTGCTTCACGCAGTCTTTTTGCTTCACGCGATCTTTGGCTTCACGCAGTCTTTTGTTGCACGCAGTCTATTGCTTCACGCCGTCTATTGCTTCACGCGGTCTTTGGCTTCACGCGATCTTTGGCTTCACGCAGTCTTTGGCTTCACGCTGTTTTCGGCACATCCGACCTCTGGCTCCAAGGAGTTTTGTAGTTCCACACATTCTTTGATTTTATCCAGTTTAAGGCGTCACGCAGCCTGTGGTTTTTGCTTAGCATTTTATTCTTCTTCGATGATTTTTACCTTCAAGCGGTCTTTGTCATTTTGTGGTTCATTGTTCTATTCATTAATTGGTCCGCTCTTTCTTCCAGTGCTGTTCATAGGTTCACCAACTGCCGTGTTCCTCCTATTCATTCTTAATCCTAAGCACACGACTCAATATTCGGCCCATTTTTGCGCGTTTCTCCGTAGTATCAGATAGCGCCATGGCAACCGCTGCTAGTAGTGGACACCGTGAGGTGTATCCGGGCACTTTGCCTTCATCACTTCATTGGTTTTGAGTTTAAGCGCTGCACAGACTCCATAACCTTTGTGAATTACGTCAGGTGACATCAGGTGTTTGTTTCAGTGCTTCACTCCTATCTCAGGCGCGCAGCTTTTCGAGCTGCCTCTCACAACAATGGAACGTAAAAGCCAAATTTTCAGGCGAACTGTACTTCAAGTATTTCCCTTTCTTCTTCGCCCTACAGCAGCGTCTCTTACATTAGAGCTTTAGTTAACTCTCATTTCGTTCTTTGTATGTAGGCGTTCCATGGAGTCTTGCGTTATTTTCTTTTATACTTTAATTCTACAAGTTTTGGTTCATGATTTGCATGCAGTTTTAATTTTTTATTCCTGAGTAAAATTGACCACTGGCTACATATCGACTTTCCTTCACCGCGTACAAACATACTCAACACACACACACACAGTGAAACTTAAGTATACTTCAAATTATGCTTGTTCACGACGAAATGAAAGGCCTCTGCACCGCCGCCTCGCTGTGTAGGGGAAATGAAGACAGCGGGGGAAATTTCATCATCGCGCACCCTGTAAGAAGAGACTATGCCGGTGAGGCAGGGACAGAATATGATCCCTCGAGTAAACTGTAGCAGATCGATTGTTTGATTGGCCCGCGTCCGTATCACAGCTACCGTGCTGTAGGCCTCCACTACGCGGTGGAAGAAACAAGGTAACCAGTCTTTTTGGCTTCGACTGTGTGGCAGTGCTGACGTCATGGCAACGGACCAATAGCAGCTCTCAAATTGCATCTGGCAACACTGCAGGCTTCAAATCTGGTGCCACTATTGGCTTAACGATGCGGCGCAATGGTGACGTCATAAAGTTTGTTTGAAATGAAGCCGTTCTATTGGCTAGCCGAACAAGAGGAGGTGTATTTTAACCCGTAGAAATGACTCTACCGTGTTTCCTCTACCGTCGCTCACTACGACACTCGTTCTGCGTTCACGTGAGACGACAAGCACAATCTCACGGGGTATTGATCAGGAAGATCTCAAATTACCTCAGTCAAATGTTACAAATGTTGAGAATCTCAGCTGGCTCAATTTTGACTTCCCAACTATAAGTATTTATCTCAAAAACTTAACTACCAGTCGTCTCACCTAAAGTGCCCGTTGATTTCACAGGTTGGCTACTCTTAATGGTCAGGCTTAGATGTTGTTTTAAGCGTGACTTCACCGAGTATTGAATAAACGAAAGATAAATGCGGGCCCTTCCTATCCTTTTCTTCTGTAGGTATATAGGATACCGACGCATGTTCCGATGATATGAGTATTTATCCGAGGAGAATACAGGCATTGAATAGGGTTCCTCCAATCAGCAATTTTATATGAAATTTGTCTCCTTGAAATTAGGCGCGTAAAATAGTAGAATCAAAGTAAAATACTGAATTTATGAAGTGTGTCCCCTAATGCTTAAAAGGGTGTCACAGAAGTCGCATACCATACAGAAATTTGAATTTTTTTATGTTTCTGATTAGGTCTGATTTGTGTGAGAAACTAACAGTACAAGAAAGAGATCAATTGGTCAATGATCAGTAGTACAAGAGTTCGATGAGGGATGAAATGGACATAAATGTGTATTTTTTATCAAAACTTGTAGGGCGTGTAACATTTGGGACATACGTATTTCACACCTTTGATCCTGCTAGTAGGGTTACTAAAATACCATTTCTTAGCACTAGGTGGCTTATAGGTAACTCACCTTTTTTTCAAAACTGAAACTGAGAAATCCACGAAGTATGAAGGCATTGGGATAACTCCGCATGGTAGATGAAAATCTAAATTTATTGAAGAATATTCTCGCTGTACGAAGTATACCTCACACAGAAAGAAGTCAATATCTACATTAGGCTGAAAATTTATTTTTCCTCCACGATTAATTTTCCGTCACGATGACGTGTTGTAGGCCTATCGGTCTCTAAATTTAAATTCCTGGGATTTTTACTCAAGTGATAATTGGAGGAACCAGCATCAACAAACCTGATTCTTCACTGCAATTAAATGCAACATCTGAATTTAAAATTGAAATTAAAGACGTAAACATAATGCAAACATGAAGATGTAAACATGAAGATGTAAACATGAAGATGTAAACATGAAGATGTAAACATGAAGATGTAAACATGAAGATGTAAACATGAAGATGTAAACATGAAGATGTAAACATGAAGATGTAAACATGAAGATGTTAACATGAAGATGTAAACATGAAGATATAAACATGAAGATGTAAACATGAAGATGTAAACATGAAGATGTTAACATGAAGATGTAAACATGAAGATGTAAACATGAAGATGTAGACATGAAGATGTAAACATGAAGATGTAATCATGAAGATGTAAACATGAAGATGTAAACATGAAGATGTAATCATGAAGATGTAAACATGAAGATGTAAACATGAAGATGTACTTTCATGATGTAAACAGTATAACTCTATAGGTCATGGCTACATTAATGAACAGGTCTTTGGAAAAGCACGTGTTTGTTTGATCATCTAAAATGTGTTACATTCTATTTATAACATATGAAAAAATTCAAGTTTTCTTCATAGATATAAATCATACCAAACTCTTTGTTTCACAGCTCTCTTGTATTTTATTTTCAAAAAGGGTGAGTCACTTACGAGTCACTTTCGTTTTACTTCTACAGCCAGCGAATAATATTTGTTTGAGTTGGAACGAATTTAACAATTCAGTGCAGAATTAGCAAAAACTCAAAACGTTTGAACGAACTTAAGTTGAATTCTAAACGTTCACTTCGTCCACTTTAAAGATCAGAGCATACGGCGAGCGGTAGAAGGAAGAACTTGAATATCAGTGACTTCCTATTGGTGTAATGCGTTCAATGATGGCGGCGGAATGGTCACCACATCGGCGAGCAAGCAACCGTGGTAGCCCTCTCCCTTGCGATGACCATAAACGGCTTATGGAATCAATTAACTGACCATTCATTGCTCTTTCCTGCCTCCCTCGTTGTCGCCCACTCCGCAGCAGAAGCTACCCCCTTACGAGCCGATCAAATCACCAACAGGTTCCATGTCCAACTCCTGAGTAACGCGTAATCTTCCTGCAATCACATACTACCCAGCAGCTTTAAAAAGTGTAACATAGAATGATAATACACAGTAGCTTTTAAGGCTTATCATAGAATAATAATGCACTGCAGCTTTAAGAGCGTAATATAGAATGATAGATAAGCTATTTTAGACATGCTTGTTTCTAATTCTGATTATTCCTTCTAAGTATCTTGTCCGTCTCGTACAGATGATAATAATAGATGATAATAGATGATAAACAAGGAAAAAGAGCTTCACTATTGGGATCGTGAGATTTTAATCTACGGAACTTGTACCCCACATTTAACTTACTTCTCAGATCTGAACGATGCGCACAGTTACACACGTTTTAATTCACAAATGAAACATGAATATTTTTATATACACTGGAAATGAGAAGACAAGTGAAATATTCACTTGTTAGTAACTTAGCTAGAGGTCTTCTACATCTTCACCGCGCTGTGCGGTCGATGACGAGGACTGTGGGCTGCATGATAGCGGATTTGCTAGGAGGAAAGGAATATTTGTTTTTTCCTTCATAGAAACATAATTTTCACTGGAAAGTCACCTTGAAACCATTATTGATGAGACTACAGGAAGCTTGGCCTTCAGCAGTGAAGTTCAGTTGAAAAAATAGAAAATCTGGGAATAAAAATGGCATCGGAACCTCGTCTCTTTGGCCAGCTTAGCTAAATAAGAATGTGCGTGCTCCGCCACACAATCGTATCTTGTCATCTCAAAAGTCTTTGTGAATTTTCGACTTGAGGCTGATTTTTCTTGATCCGACCCGCAAAAATAGGCCGGCTGTACCATGGATAGTTTCTACCACACACTCTTCCTTCTCTTATCACTAATTGCTCAAATTTTGCTCGTCATATTCGCACGCAGAGTTTTGCCCACTCCAATGAGCTGAAGACTCATTTAACCATGCCAACGTGTTCTGTACGTGAAACTACTCTCTTGTCACCAATTCCTTCAACTCCCGTAAATATAAATTTTGGAATTCAGTTTTAAAATCAAGTGTAACTTACACCTCTACTTATATTTATTTGTACACTCATGTCATACATCCCGTAATCGATGTACGCACGTCAGGTAAATCCATCGTAAAACTTAGACCAGGATGATACGTTATCTTGTCAGTGCTCCTTTCATTTATCAAACTCATCCAATCGTTAATCCTAATTTTCTAACTCGACACACTCCTATGCCAGTAAAGTTGAATTTTTAACCATCACCGTCATGTGTTAGTCTCATTAACTAGACCCGTATTTAATGCTCGAGAGATACATCCAACACCAGCATCCTCGCGGACACATCCTTGTATCAGTGATACCTCATATTTGTTTACGCTCCTCCATCACTCAAGAACACATCCTTTTTTGAGTGATACTTCGTATTCGTTCACATTCTTGTATCAGTGATACCTCGCATTCGTTCACATCCTTGTATCAGTGATACCTCGCATTCGTTCCCATCCTTGCATCAGTGATGCCTCGCATTCGTTCCCATCCTTGTACCAGTGATACCTTGCATTGTACATCCTTGTATCGGTGATACCTCGCATTCGTTCACATCCTTGTATCAGTGATACCTCGCATTCGTTCCCATCCTTGCATCAGTGATGCCTTGCATTCGTTCCCATCCTTGTACCAGTGATACCTCGCATTGTACATCCTTGTATCGGTGATACCTCGCATTATTTACATCCTTGCATCAGGGATACCTCACACTCGTTCAGATCCTTTTATCAGTGATACATTGCATTCGTTCCCATCCTTGCAGTGATACCTCGCATTCGTTCACATCCAATTGTATCAGTGAAACCTCACATTATTCATATCCTGGTATCAGTGATACCTCACATTCGTTCACGGTCCTCCATCACGCAAAACCAGCCTTCTCAAGTGCTCAGGTCCTCCATCCTTGGTTAATTCGAGCACCAACAACAATTGTTGATCTGGGGATGGCAGCGGCGGTAGTGCGTGTTGCCGGCTATTGATCTCATTCCGGCCGCAGCTCGGCGCACTCACTCATTAGGTGGACCGCCGCACTTCGCGTCATCCAGCCACTCCACCATCTTTGTCCATCTCCAATCTTTGTCTTATCTTCGCATATTTTCGCGATATTTTCTTTCGTTTTTGAAATGATAGCCTATTCGTACTTAATGGCTTAAAACTGAATGAGTTTCAAGTGACAGCTATTTAAGGCATTAAAAAATGTTTTTATAAGTGGGCTAACGTTCTCGTTTCATAAGTAGAATCAGAGAAAATGAAAGAGATGAGAATGACACATGTCTCACCGAACGTCAGCTTCTGGATGACTGGGATAGAGATATACTTTATTAATCATAGCCTGGAGTATGTGCAAAATTAGAAAAATGCAGGTTGGGATATATGTCTATTTAGGTAAGTTCCGGAATGAAATCAAATTAAAGATTACCAAAATACTATACTAGCGTGAATCAGGTAATTAACAAAATTCGACTCTGAAGTTCAAGCAAGCTAGTGAAGTACCGGATTTTGCGTAGGGGCATAGTTAGCAAAATTTTAGGCAGTTGGTTATTTTCAGAAATCCATCAACACGAAGAGCACAGAACTGATCAGGAGAACAGACACACGAGTGGTGACTCCGCCCGTCCCCTAACGCTCATTCGTTGCTCCCTTGTTTTCAGAGACACTGTAACTATGATACACGCAGGTGCTTGAGACCAAGTACGAGACTGTAACTATGATGCACCCAGGTGCTTGAGACCAAGTACGAGACTGTAACTATGATACACGCAAGTGCTTAAGACCAAGTACTATTTTTCCTCGAGTTATTCGTACGCTTCGCTCTAATTTCCACAATAGCAATGTTATTTTAAGCATTCATTCTAAAGTCCTTTTCTCTTTACCCATATGCGCTCAGTGACGGCGGCGGAATGGTCACCACATCGGCGAGCAAGTTACTCTACAAATCTTTACTGCGAAACCTCTAGGTCATTGAATTTGCTTTTCCCTGAATGATAATTAGTGTGATGGCACGTGGTTCTTTGCTATGCTAAGCCGGCCGACGAAGTCAGACGATAACCACAAGCAGGCAGCACACCACCGGCACGCCGTGTGTGCCATAAGCTCCTATTGTCCTTATTCCTGCGCCAAGTCGAGTTTCACCGTCGACTCTTTATAGTGTTGTGAATTCTTAACTAGTACAGCTGAGATAAGCGAAGAGTTTGCGCTTCTACCCTAGGTGTAGTTTATCAATTTGTAGAGATCCTTAGTTAAGTCAGGAACTTAGCTCTCATTACACCAACAGCGTAGACAATGAGGCCGCTGAATAATTTTTATACAATGTGCGATCTGCTACTAGGCCTGAGGTACCCAAATTTCATAACCAAATCTACTGAAAAGTTAAACTTGTCCTGCAAGGATTCGAACCTGCGCGTCCAGGTTTCTCTTCACATATCGCGAACTCGCGATGCTAACCATTCAGACGCCGCGTGCCTCTACGGGGAGCACATGAGTTTGTTATTGTTTTTCTTTACTTCTAAATCAATGTTTGTTGGACGCGGCTGTTAACATTTGTGAAAGTAATTTTCACTTCTAATGGCGAATGAGTTTCTTCCAACATCAATAAATCGATTAGTATTTAACATGAGTGTATTTGCATTGTGAATTTAGTCACTTGTTGGCCAGAAGAAGTTCGCTGACATCTCAAGTAGACTAATTACATAAGATATCATAATCAGAGCGCAAATTCTTAGTCGAAGTACTTTGGCTAAATTCGCCTAGTGAGTAATTAATATGTCCAGCTGTTTAGAGAGTTCAAAAAATCTGCATAAAATCGAAGCCAAAAATTCCTTTTTAATTACTATCATAACAAAGTTTCGTGATATTTAAACAGAATTACTTTTGCTGCATGAATCGAGAATGAAACGGTTGGTTTTGGTTAGAAATTTGGAGTGCTTTTGGGTTTCTCCATAAAAGCAGGTGTAGGTATCATTATGTTCCAATTTTACTCAGTTGGACAGATGTAGGGCGCTTACGTGCTTTTAGTGTACTATACTGTAGATAAGTACTTCACTTCTGTCACAATGGACTACATTTCCTTGAAGACAGCAGTAAATATTTCCCTAGCTATGAATTAAATACAAAAATTTAACTAAATAGTAATCCGATTAGAAGGATTTGAAGTAATGAACTGTCCAGAAACCAGGCAATTGTAGAACATTTATAAACTAATTGAATGAGCCCGTGTAGCTTGTTTTGCGCCGTTGCTCGTAATTATGCAATTTATAAGTGTTATCTATCGTTACTCGAACCTAAAGTAACGAACGTGTGACTCACGTGCATCACTCACAGAAAAACTTTTTTTTCGGCTCCTAGCGTGTAACGTTTTCAGCAATATTAGCGTTCAGAATAATCTTTTTTCGTTTTTCAAAATTAATCCTGGCCAGTCTCCTGATTTGAAAAAAAAAATTAAATCGTAAGTTATTCATAGGAGCTTGCTAAAATTTGAGTTTTAGAAAGCACAAGAAAGCTATAAAGAGAATTTGAGACTCATTATTCCTGCTTTCTAGAAGGTTTTCAATTAGTAAAGGTGCTTAAACTGAGCTTCATACTTGAATATTCATTAATGCTGTAGTGGTATTTTGTGCTACCTTTTTCACTGATATCATCAAAGTATATTGCTTATAAATTAATATAAACAAAATAGCATTGTCTACACAGTAAAAGATAAGTCTATTTGTGTATTGGAAAGAAAAATATTGCTCAAGCTCAGAACACCAAACGATCTAAACAAAATCTATCAGGAATTGAAGGCTTTATTTGAAAATAATCGGATTTTTAGGAAATAAATATTTCATTTTTTTCAAAAAATATAACATTTATGTACAACCATCATTTTAAAATACAGATTACAGACAAAACCATGGTCAACACAGTAACTTTGGTTTTCTTCTGAGATCCCGCTCATCAGCTGGTGGCTCTGGTAGGTGCTGCGCTCTAGCGTCAAACTACGGAACTAATTGCTCCCGATCGTTATTTGAACGTGCCTTATCTGTGTTTCGTATCACCCAACGATTAAGAAAAATTGTGACGTTCCTATTCTAGACTAAGTTTTTTCAACTGAAATTTACCGTTTGTACTCACTGAAGGAAACGACTTGCTTCATGTCGGGACACATCTGTGAGCGACTCCATTTTGGATTACGCTGCGGCCGAAGTATAACATGTCTTCGTGCCTATTAACAACCTCATTTGCTATGTTCATGCACAACAACGAAAAAATGCAACGGCATTTAACTTCAATCTCCAATGTTCTAGCGAAGAATAGTGACAAAAAATTCCGAATTCTCTAATAGTGGCGGGAAATCCGGCACTGCGGAATGTTTTTGAAAATTTTCAAATTGCTGAAGTAACCTCACAGAGATCTCCCCATAATGACATCATATTTTCAGAGATCGTTATTAAAGTGAGTAAGACATATTAGTTAGTCATTAGAACCTTTGCTGATGTTACACGAAGTTGGTAGGACAGGTGACCCCACCACCCCCTCCCTCTCCCTAGCCATAGACTTACACGCGCAGTTAGTTATTGGGATAAAAGCCGGCTGAAGGCCAGCTCGAACAATAATTACTTCAAAAAATCAAATTCCAGTCTGATAAAAAATACAATAGCTCAAGTTCTAAGCTTACAGGTTGAATGCAATACATTCTGCTGTATTTGAAGGTACCCATTAAGTGTCTGCTAGAAAATTATGTGAAGTGAAAGAGCTTAGTTTGAATGCTAGTGTTTGAGTTTTATGTAAAACGCTGAATAAGATGTATTTTTTAGCCAGTCAGTTGAGTCTGAACTAACCTACCTCTTTATCATCTTAATTGGAAATGACTTCTTTTTTTTCCTTTACCTCGCAAGATGACAAAAACCTTACCAGAAAAGGGGGTTAACTTTTATGGTATGTGTGCCTTAATAATATTTCAATATGATCAATATACTTCCAAGAATATTTAAAGTACTAACCGCCTGTTCTTTTCCCGGCAAATGTTAATTTACAATCGTTAGAAAAATTAAATTACCAACTAAGGTCATAAATGAAAAAAGTTTGTGTTCTTTGCTAGATATGTAATTAATTGTCAGAATATCTCTAGTTATTTTATCCAGTCATTTAATGTTGCGAAAGCTGGGAGAAAACCTGCAATTGAAAATATAACTACTGGAATAACTGTTAGTAATCTCACTGGTGTGTCCTGTAAATGGACAATATGCTACTTTTTATGGCAGGAGAAGTCAACAAATTTTCAAGAACTACGCGCTGCCAGACGTGTGACGAAACGCAACGAGCGAGAACGTGTGTCGTACACGAGCGGATGAGCTACCAAGAATTCAAGCCTTGGAGTTTTGTACCTTTATCAGTACAAAGACAATCTTTAAAGATAAATAAGAACGGATCTTCATTTATCACACAAATAAAAACGAATTTTCATTTATCATATAAATAAAAACGAATCTTCATATATCATAATAATAGAAACGAATCTTTATTTATCATACAAATAAAAACAGTTCTTAATTTATCATTAAAATAATAAAGAATCTTCACTTATCATAAAAATAAAAACGATTCTTTATTTATCACAAAATAAATTCGATAACTGAAAAATGGATGTAACCTCTGATTATAAATAGGGTAGAGAAGAGAAAAATCATCGTTCAAGCATAAGTGACAACGAGACATGAAATACATATCTAAGCGGTGACAATCAATTTATGTCTAAACCTCAGAATGTGATAGCCGGCAGACGGTGATAACAGAAATGACATTCGCCGTGTACGTAGAAATAATGAACTGGGGAACATCGAAAACACCGATGAAACGTCTTTGTAGCGTCTTTGGTGGTGAAACGTGCTCTATGATTATCTTAGCTAAAAATACGTTTAGTGTGATTATTTATTTTTTTATTGATTTATTTGGTATCCGCTTATTCCGTCTCGCTCACAGGGATGCTTAATGACCGTATCTGTAATACGAGTTTCACCAGTGCACAAGTACAAGAATATTTTAATCGCGGGTACTATTAGGATGGATATATTTGTTTGGCATCCACATCTGGGAATTTATTCGAGGAAAACGTCGAATCCAGTCATTTTTGACGGGTCGTGTACACTTGTAATAAAACCTAGCAGGACCCGTGGAACTTCCTCGGACAATGGCATCGTTAAGCTAGGTGAACCCGTGAAAAAATTCCATCAACATTACCTAACCGAAACTATCCTGTTAAAATGGCAAACACATCACTACATGCAAAGGCCATCTTTCAATGTTACACTGAGGAATACGGTATCCATGATACTGCAAACTCAGATAAAAGCGTAACGGACGGACTGACTAACAAAGGAAGGAACAAGCAGAATATTATACAGATAATAATGGTAGCCGCAGAATAACGGGCGTATGAGCACCTGATTACGCAGAGCGAAGGCCGCATGTGAGCAAGCGAGCAGCAGCCGACATGCGTAAGCAGCAATGCACAGCGTCCCCGTGTGGCGGGAACCCGAAGTCTTGCTCAGCTTTAAAAGCTATTTTCATTGACCACACTTAGCGTTCGCCTCCTTAAAAGTCCTTTGCTCGCACCTCATCATCTCTTAGCTTCTCCCTTTTAACTGCTCGTTTCGTTTTATTGAGTGATTATTCCATCACTCAATTTTAGATCGTGTTCGTATTTGCTGAGTAGTTTTTACAACGCAGCAGGTTCGTGTGGCGTTGAACATTAGCTTCTCGCAAGAGTTAAGGCTTAAAGTTGAAAAAATGACGGTAACAGTTAGTCTGTACAAGCTACATGCGATTATTTTGAAGATTTATACATTTTTTCATGAACAACGCAGCTAAAAATCCGCCTTTAGCTACTCGGAGTGATCTGGCACGTGACGTCACTCGCCTCATCCCGCGACGTCACTGGCCACTTGGCCCAGCTCAAGTGATACCACACGGACGCACGAATGTACGCGCGCACACACTCGCACCGTGAGCCAACCTAGCAGCTTCTAAACAAAGAGGGAGAGGGGCTGAGGTATGATTCTGTAGCTACAGTACTTGTAACTCGAAATTGATACGTGTATCAAAGAAAAGTAGTGGATTCACTATTAAGACGATTTAAGACAGCGTTACATAACTCGCGGCAACGCATCCTTAACCCTAACTCCGAATAAAACCGTTTTTTCAACACCGAATTTTGTATCGTGTATCAATATGAACACGTAATTAAAAACTTTATTTTCCAGTATATAGCAAATGAACGAATTCATGATGGGTTAAATTTCTGTGTCAAATTCTGTCTGATTACATTTATTCAAACGGACATTTTTGTCGAAAATTGTTGCCCTTAGCGTCTCACCCAACACTACATTTGACGCAAGTAAGCATTCCGTTTCTGTTGGTCATAGTGGCAGTGTTGTCTTATCGGGCGTTCTTGAGTGATAAGAAATTGGTGAACTCGTAAGTACTATCACGCTTATGAATAATTATCAACATTTATCACTACAACTCCTTAATTAAAAAGATTGTTTCGTGTGCTCGGCAACTGAATCACGATATACGTGAGCTATTTTTCTCATTATTTTCACAGAATCTGTTAAAGAACGCATTTGAAACCAATCTTGTTTCACTTGGTCATATTATCGAATTCTGTGAGCATTTTTTAATTGATTCGTGCGTCAAAATTCACACCATCGAACGCTCGAACTGTTCATTTTATAGACTTGGTTGCGCTGTTTTGCGATGATAAAAGCATTTCGTGTCTCTAATCATTGATAAGGTGAGTCATTGCTGATAACAACGGGTATAAAAAGAACATTTTTTTCGGTTAGTTCCCTCACCTACTCCACACCGTCAACATCTCCTCTCTTCTACAAGATGTCTGCTCACGCTTACGTTGTTACCTCGGAGATGTGGTTGCCTGTTGTTATAAATTATTTGAAGAAGAATCATTACATTTACTTGATTGTGAACCCCCGTTTCGCGTGTGTGTAAATATATATATATTTAAATATATATAGATGTTTTTATTAAGATCTTAAGAAAACTTTCTTTTTTCGTCGGTTTCAGCACTGATCATAGAATTTAAACAATTCCGAAACATATGCAATAAATATAACGTTCGTTTTTACTCTAGTTCTTCTTTGTATTCTACGAGTTTGATTCGCTATGAATCGTCTTATCAGAAGTAAAATTTCTAATCGCAATAGAGATCCAGTATTTAGAGTGTTTCGTGGACTGGAGAAAAACCTTAAAAAGAAAGATAAACTGGTGTGTGATGTAAAGTTTTTGAGAGCATGTTATCGCTCTGAAGTCGTCCCCAAATTCCTCCGAGTTCGTCTCTACCGCCGCCGAATGGAGCCGTCGGACCTCTGGCAGCGAAAGCTGCTTTTGAACGAACTGAGGTTCAAGCAACGGATGCTAAAGATCCTGGAGAGGCGACATGAAGATTTCCTTCGCAACCTCAAGTCACAAGTATCTTCTAGAGACTTCGCTCATCTCAAATTATGGATTCATCACAAAAAAGCTAAATATGTGAACAATGTCCGATCAGTACAAAAGAACAAACTACTCAAGTTAGGAGTTTCACCCCAGAGCAATAATATTGACCCTTCTGGTGTTATTTTTAATTTTTCGTCTAAGACTCTTTCGTCAGACGAGAAACGGGTTTTATCTTTGGGACTAGACTTTGGTCTACCCATTACCAAACTCAATTTCTACAGATATTTTTTAGTATTTGAACGGCTGTACGACAGCTTGTCCAAGTTTGAAATTTCGCCAGTTATTTCTAATAGTAGAGCAACTTTTACCAACGAACTGAAAACACTTGCTCATAAATTTTATTACAAATTTGATCGCTATCGTAATACTTGTGCAAAGTTTAAAATGAAAGATTTTGCAATTCTTAAGAAATTACGTGCTGATAACTCAATTTACGTTACCAAACCTGATAAAGGGAATGGGGTTGTTATTCTTAATAAACGGGACTTTATTTCAAAAATGGAATCAATTCTATCAGACAGAGAGAAATTTTGTGTAGATCTTACTGACATAAAAACTTTACTGTTAAAACTGGAAAGTAAGATCAACTACAGACTTAAAAAAGATAGAGATTCTGGAATTCTGACCGATGATTTTTATAAAACTTGCCGCTCTGTAGGATCTCAACTTGGAGTATTATATGGTTTGCCCAAAATTCATAAGCCTGATGTACCGCTGAGACCTATTTTATCTGCATGCAATACCCACAACTCTAAACTTTGTGCGAAATTAGTTCCTATTCTATCCCCATTTTGCAATAGTGAATATACCGTGGAAAACTCGTATAAATTTGTTCGTGATTTGTCGACTTTTGGCAACATAGATAGTCTTTTCATGTGTAGCTATGATGTAGAGTCTATGTACACAAATGTTCCACTGGATGAAGCTATTAATGTTTTGCTAGATCGCATTTTTCAAGATAACCAAACCATCATGGGATACGAAGGACCGCAATTCAAACGTTTACTTGAAGTAGCGCTGAAAGATTCCTATTTTATATTCAATGGTAAAATGTACAAGCAAATTGACGGACTTGCAATGGGCTCTAACCTTTCTCATTTAATAGCGAACTGTTTTCTAGCCCACTTGGAAAAACATTTTTTGAGCCGATGTCCACCTGAGTTTAAGCCATTATTTTACCGAAGGTATCTGGACGAGACATTTGTTTTGTTTCGCTCTGAAATGGAAGCCAATATTTTCTTTCAGCATATTAACGCATCTCATCCTAATATTAAATTTACAATGGAAGTTGAGCAAAATGGTCAGATCCTTTTCCTAGACGTCCTCATAAAAAAGTCAAATTCAAAACTCATTCCTTCTGTCTACAGGAAGCCTACGTTCACTGTTCTTTCTATGAACCATTTCAGCTGTGTTTATAAAGGATGTATAAAATCGTGTATTCACAGTTTGCTTTATCGCGCATACCGCATATCCAGTACGCATGGGTTATTCCATCTTGAAGTAGAATACATTATAAAATTACTGATTAACAACAAATATCCAAAATCACTTATTCAGAATTGCGTAAGAAAATTTTTAGACCGTAAAATTTGCCGCTCTCCTGCAACTTTGAGCGTACCAAAGCAGACCTTGTACGTCGAGTTACCATTCATGGGTTATTTGAACGCAGAGCTAAAGAGGGAGGTAGTGTCTTTGGTTAGTAGGTTTTTTACAACGGTCGACGTCAGAGTGTTTTACAAAAATAGTTTTAAGATTGCATCCTTTTTTAGCGTAAAAGAACGATTGGATGAGTGCCTGTGGAGTGGCTGTGTCTATTTTTATAAGTGTGACTGTTGCATGAAGTCTTACGTTGGTAGTACCAAACTCCAACTATTCATCAGACATAGCCAACACGCAGGAATATCTCATAGAACCGGTCGTGCACTAACCATTCCACCCCAATCAGCAATTAGAGATCACTGCGAGAATGAAAACCATTCATTCAAAAGTACTAATTTTTCGACTTTATGCCGAGCTAATAGTGATCATGACCTTAGAATTTTAGAGTCCCTTTTCATAGTCACTCATAAACCTATCCTCAACAAACGCATGAGTGCCGTAAAGTTATCAATTTCCCCCACCTGCTGACGTAATTGTGTGTGTGTATAAGCTTAGAGTGTATTCACTGGGTGTATCTGGATTAACGCGTGTGTGTGTGCTGGTGTGAATTAGGAGTATGCAACTGTTTGTGTATGAATGAATACAAATTATGGTACTTAGACATTCAGAGAATTTTGTGGGATATATATATGTTTATATTAAGATCGTGGGAAAATTTTCTTTTTTTGTTGGTTGCAGCATTGATGATAGAATGTTAATAATTCCGAAACGTATACAATAAGTTTATGTTCGTTTTTACTCTAGTTCTTCTTTTTATTCTACGAGTAAGATTCTCTACGAATCGTCCTATTGGAAGTTTAACTATATTTTTTATATATAAACTTTAAACGCAGTCAAAATGAAGGAAAAACTAGCTAAAACGTTTGTAGTAGGATTATAGACTTCAGATTGTAAGACCTTTTTTTTTGCTACTTCGGACATTGAGTTCCATTGCGTTGAGTGAAATAGCGGTCTTACTTATGCTTCTCCGGTGGGGCGTATCGGTGATACAGGACGGAAAAATCGAAACTTTTCGTTATTGAATGAATTTATTTTGGGACATTTAAGATTACTGAACACTTGAAGGACTAGAATAAAGGTTTGAGGGATAACTAAGGTATAGTCACTGCAAGTTAATTACGAATGGAAGATGTCTCTTCAATGGATTGATATTGAGAGAGAAAAGTTAATATGTATGTTGAACAATACAGATCCTAATACGATTTATCCTAACGCGTATTCAGAAGAAGATAACGAGAGGATGGAATGGGCTTCATTACTATAGAGAAGGTGGCGCCAAAGGATGATAGAGAGAAGTTTCTACTTATGTGGAATAATATTTGTCTTGATTTGAATTATTCTAAGGTGTTTCAAAAAGAAGAATGCGAGAGTATGGAATGGGATTCAGGGCCAGAGCAGCCCTTGTCTGATGATGAGAGAGAAAAGTTAGTACGTATGATAAACAATGTAGATAAAATTTTGATTTATTCTAATGTATCTCAAGAATAAGAATGCCAGAGTACGGACTTGTCTGATTAAGAATCGAAGAAAAAAAAAAAGAAAATAAAAATAAACATACATTGAAGATGATATAAATAGTTTCATTGGGTTTTTAAAATGTTTCAACGTAAGGATCTTTTATTATTGTTAGTAAACATTCATAGGTATTATAATATCCCTGTTAATTGTCCACTAAATGATTGTGTGAAAAGCATAAAAGTGTATTCTCTTTATAACCTTATTACAACTTTGATTTAAGCATGTAAATAGAAGTAGTTGAAAAAATTATCATGCCAGTGACTTGTTGATGAAAAACCCCTTGTAGGTGCCCACTTGTATTGAAATTTGGGGAAAATTTTTCCCATATGATCTTCGTATTGCCTTTTGAGGCAGAGCCATGCGTCGCTTTCGCGCTGTCGTTTGTTTGCCGCGGATGTGGAGGTGGAGAGTCATTTTTTTTGCACAGGCAGATACGGCAATTGACATTTTTTTGCGAGAGCAGTCTGAGCAGCACTTTGAGGATACCAATAATTACCACAAATGTAGCCGCGAGGTCATGTACTTCTCCCCGCTTACTGCTACTATTTATCTTACTGATTTTAAGTGTGTATGCGTGTGGTTGTGAACTTCGTTATTTTTATTTCTGGGTTATCATTTTCTTAAAGTGTTCAGGTCTTTAGGATTTGCGTCAAACTTAAGTAAATGGCTGACTGCCAGTAAACTACTTCGATGGGAAATTTAACCTATTAAAAGCGCTTCGTACGAAGTTTATGAAACCTATTCGCGTAAGGTAAACTTCTAAAAATTAAAGTACTGTAATGGTTTCTTCTGGAGTTTATCTAGCTTACGATAAATTGCCCTACGGGCTTATTTCATCTCCCTTCTATTATTACCTACCTACCTACCTACGCCTGAATATCGTTCTACCACTGTTTTCATTTTTTTTTCATTTTCCTTAATAAACCTCTTAAAGTGGCGTAACGACCCACCGAGTGGAAATTAACTTGGGTGAGTGGAGCTTACTATTTTGACCACGAAATCAGTGCTCTGAAACTCTCCCTCACTACTTCGCCGTGTTGGCACCCCAAGATAATTCGTATGGCTTTTCTGCTCCCAGTATCTTCTTCGACCCTAACCAACTTGAACTTGAAGTTGAGGGCCGACAGCGTCGGGACCTTTGTAACGGCCTACAATTTCCTCCACAATACTCACAACATTCACACAAAGAGTTCAACGCCTGTGTACCAGACTTGTCCAATAAACTACTCAATATTTACCAATTCTTGTCTCAACAGCATCACTGAGATAACCCGTACATCAAAACACCATCCTCAGGCATGGTGGGTCACTACAGCCTGCTCTGCATGGCTGGGTCACTCCAGTCACTGTCTCTTACTCCAGGCACGTACAAGAAAAATTTTCATGGCATCAATGATACTCAAATTACATTCCTGATCCAATCCAACAAGACAGCTCATACCACAATCATCTTCAGTACATGTGGCATACCACTCATTTTCTCCATCCAGTTCAAACATCACATTCATGAAACTCACTCTCTCTTGCTCATACTTACGACATTCCAGTACCAAATTTTCAATTGTTTCCTCCACTCCCCTACCACACTGCTGACATGATCTGTTATTATTCTCATTCCACCTCCATGTGCGTCTGTTCACATTCAATGCCTTACACCTCACAGCAAACATGAGCTGGCTACCAAAACTACCATCATAGAACATCTCACAATTAGGCACTTCCTTTTGCATATACCAGATTAGTGTAGGCTTTCGCGCCATGCTAAGCTTCCACTTATTCAATCCATACTCTTTTGTTCGCCTCTCAACCTCTTTTTTCCGACTCTTGGAGTCCCACTCTGGTCCCTCGCCTCCAACATTCATTAAAAGCCAGTCATCCACAGGTCTCCCAATTCTAGCACGAATAATCTTTTGCATACTTAACTTCCTTGCATGCCCCCAACATACTTTCTCCCAATAGCTTGCACTCAGATTCCATTAAAAAATTTGCTTTAACCACCTGCTATTCTGCATTCTCTCAATTCTCACCTTATAATTCAGCACAGCTTTCATCATTCTTTCTGAAAATAAGCTCCACCCTAGGTCACCTCTAATAGATTTTGTAGCTGTCCATTTTGGAGCACCCAATGTTAGACATCCTACCTTATTTTGTAACACATCCAGCTTTTCAAGGTCACTTCCATTCCGGGCAAGAACACCCATACCATACATGACACTAGGTACAGCAACATATTTCTACATTCCTCTCACACATTCATACTTGTTTGCTCTGTATCTGGCCACACTACTTAACCGTCCACTGCATTGCCTTTGCCACTTTCTCACCCTTAGTTCTAGTGCATCCATCTTTACTTATCATATAACCTAGATATTTGTATTCTTTTGTTCTACCTATCTGATTTCTCCAATATTACACAGTCTGCTGGTGTAATTACTGCTACGTACCCTGGGAGGCTGCGGTCGGCTGCTTTCCCTGTAACGCTGCTGCGGGGTTGTGTCCAGCGACTCCTGACTCGTCTGCGACTCTGGGATCAGCTGGCGGCTACGGCGGGGTGCGTTCTTGCAGCTTAATATCTATATTCGTGCACAATTTAAGTTACTGAACTTTCTACGGTGTTTCTTCATTCATTTACTTACTATGTTGTTTTGTTCTTCCAGGGAGCTGATCAGTCTGGTTCCGACTGCTTTTTCTTAACCGCATCAACCTACTTATCTTCAACTGCGGCTACCGCGGTTGCTGCTTAAAACTGTATTTTAATCTATCGAGCACCCGTCTCAATGTGCCATTTTTGGATTGGAGCAGAAGCTTTATTGTACTTGCGCTTTTTATTAGTCAATAAAATATAAACGAAAAAAAATTCCTCCTATAAAAATATAATTAAATATATTCGGCCTTTGAGGCGATTTTAAAGTGTTCAATTAAACGTGAATGAAACCTTTAATTGTGAATATTGTGAGTATTGTTTTTACTTCGTGCATGTGCGAAAATCTTAAACATTCATTCATTCGAACATTCATAGATATTATAATATCCTCGTCAATTGTCCAATAAATTATTGTGTGAAAAGCGTGAAAGTGTATTCTCTTTATAACCTTATTCCAACTTTGATTTAAGCTTTTAAATAGAAGTAGTTAAAAACAGTATTATGCCTGTTCTCCGTGGAATTTCCACGGGTCCTGCTAATGTAAATAATTCTGAGCCTAAGACTGGAGGGTCGACAAGGTAGAAATCAGGAACTCTCTCATCGTGCTCACATATCAACTAGTATACGAAGTAACAAGCTCAAAGAAAATGTTTCACGACAACGGAAATTCATGTAATGTCCTACCAAAATAAAATCAAAATACCTTGTCCAACAAAGGTGCGCTAATAAGGGCCTGAAAGTTGACTTTGTTTCTACGATTACAGAAGATTTCAAACTTTCCCGTGGTGAAGTGAAACTGCCGAAGACCTCTAAGATTACGAACAACCATAAAAGTAAAGAAATCTTGTCGCTCTCTTTCTGATTAAGAAGAAAAATATAAACCAAAACGAAAGAGAACTGCGTCCTTATGCTAAAACCATGGAGGGTTGTACCGTATTTTGTTTTTTACAAAGCGTAAAATACTAGTGTGATGGGCTAATAAAGTTGATTGATGATTTGAAACACCATTTACCGCTGCAAACTTCTCTTGGATCAAACGTATGGCATTGCATGAAAGATAATGAGAAAACCTGAACTTGTCAAACCTTGTAAATAATTTTAAGGATTCCTGTACACTTTCAGTGAAATATAGATATACACAAATAAACATGTCGGTCTTTATCCACCCAAGAATGAAAAAAACGTCTGCTTCAAAATGACCACAAGCGTAAGAAGTTGACGAAACTTCTTCGGATGATGAACAAAGATCCTCTATTCACTGAGAAAAAGCTTTGCGTTATATAACGCACTCTTAATTTTGGTCAAAATAGTGAGAATACATTTTTCATAACGTTAAGAACGTTGAGACGAAGAGATTTTTTTTAGACTGAAAAGAAACTGAATGGTCTCCGTCAGTTTCACTTTTCCACGAGAAATTTCTAAATCTTTTGTAAACACATAAACAAAGCCGCCTTTCAGCCCTTTGAGGCAGAATAACGACCTCCTATACGTATCTGATGACACACGTACCTAAAGCCTTGTTTTTGTACTATTCTGGTATTGACACTTTGACTGCGGCAGGTAAGACTGAAGTTTAATATTCAACTCTAATTTAGTCAATTGTAGTAATCAATGTTGAAAGTAGCAAACATGAACTGGATCGCACCTTCATTTAATTTTGATTAGGTATTAATAAAAATTGACTTTGTGACTACTGGTATGTTAGAAGAATTATGAAAAGTCTCTCAGGGACCACCGGTGGCTCACGTCACAGTCAGAGTATTGAGATACTTAAAATCATCGCTGCTAAATCAAACGATGAACTTTTAATCAGAACTAAAAACTTGGACGTTCGTCCACTCAGTCTTATCATAATCTCATATTCTAAAAACATCAAACGAGAGAGCCATTTCAGACACAACATTAACGTTCAATCAAATTGATAACGCGTACGTTCTTTAAATTGTAATAATCCTACTACTTGTAATCCTGGATCACTACAACCACTGCTGCTCTAATACGAAGTTACACGTACGATGGAAATACTTATCGTAATGGAAGCGGTAATGAAGAACAAGTACGCGCTGGATTGTAATAAGACATGGGAAGGAGCTGCTGATGTGATCTCGACTAGTCATATATCTTCTCGTGACTGTGTGTAGAGTTGGTTGAGCTAACGCGCTTACGTTACTCTCAGGGCTGGTTCCGTTCTCGATCCAGTCACGTTCCGTTCTCGATCCAGTCACGTTCATTTCTCGATCCAGTCAGGGTTCGTTCCCAGCCCTGGGCATGTTCGATCTGGTCACGGATCGTTCTCGCGCAGTCCCTTCCGTACCACCAGTTGAAATGTTAAATGTTTATGTTAAAATATTAAGTGTTTGTTTGTATTGATATATTAAATGTTTGTATTAATATATTAATTGTTTGTGTTAAAATATTAAATGTTTGTGTGGAAACATTAAATGTTTGGGGTAAAATCTTGAATATTTCTGTTAAAATAATAAATGTTTGTGTGGAAACATTAAATGTTTGTGGTAAAATATTAAGTATTTGTGTGGAAATATTACATGTTTGTGTGGAAACATTAAATGTTTATGGTAAAATATTAAATATATGTGGTAAAATTTTAAATGTTTGTGTAGAAACATTACATGTTTGTGTATAAATATTAAATGTTTGTGTTTAAATATAAAATATTTCTGTTAAAATATTAAGTGTTTGTGTGGAAACATTACATGTTTGTGCATAAATATTAAATGTTTGTGTTAAAATATCAAATATTTCTGTTAAAATATTGAATGTTTGTGTGGAAACATTAAATGTTTGTGGTAAAATAATAATTATTTGTGTGAAAATATTACATGTTTGTGTGGAAACATTAAATTTTCGTGGTAAAATGTTAAATATTTATGTTTAAATATTATATATATGTGTTAAAATATTAAATATTTGTGTTGAAATAATAAATATATTGGGTAAAATATTAAATATTTGTGGTAAAATATTACATACTTGTGTTGAAATATTAAATATTTGTGTTAAAATTTTAGATGTTTGCTGTAAAGTGATAAATGTGTGTGGTAAAATATTAAATATTTGTGTGGAAACATTAAATGTTTGTGGTAAAATAATAAATATTTATGTTAAAATATTAAATATATGTCAAAATACTATATACTTGTGTTAAAATAATAAATGTTTGTGTTAAAATATTAAATAAATGTGTTAAAATTTCAAGTGTTTGTTGTAAAACATTAATTATCTGTGTTAAAATATTAAATATTTGTGTCAAAATATTAAATATTTGTGGTAAAATTTTGAATGTTTGTTGTAAAATATTAAATATTTGTGGTAAAATTTTAAATGTTTGTTGTAAAATATTAAATGGTTGTGGTAAAATATTAAATGTTTGTGATAAAATATTGAATATTTTGGTAAAATATTAAATGTTTGTGGTAAATATTAACTATTTATGTTGAAATATTAAATAAATGTGTCAAAATATTATATATATGTGTTAGAATAATAAATGTCTGTGTTAAAATATTGAATATTTGTGTTAATTATTGGAGAAGAGAGAGCTGCGGCCGTTTCCTCATCACGCCATTATCTGTATGTATATGAGCTGTTCACTTCCATGCCAACCACCACAAGGCCAGATGTAGTCTACAATTCGTTACGTAGCAGTAGCGGCGAATGAGAAAATTATGCGTTCATTTCAAATGAATTTGATACAAAATCTATTATACAACAGATCGTGTCGTGTGAAATGAAATACTTGGTGTAAAATTTAACATTTAATGTAAAATAAAAGTAAAATATCGAGTTACTCTAGTATAATTTAAATGTTTAACTCGAGCAACTCGTTCCTTTTCGCACGTTGTCTGATATTAAATCGATGGGATGTACAGACAAAATATCTCCTATACCTCCGAGCCTGCTCCTATGCGTGGCGCTAAGTGATGACGTCACGGCAGTGGTCGGAGCATTGCTGTATTAGATAAAATGCAGTGACGGTAAAAATGTTTCTCCCCGTAGTTTCGTGCAGAACTTCTGCGATATGGGGTGAGAGGGATTTAGAATTACTTATATAGTATGTAAAGTAATTTAGATCGTATTATTTATTTTCCAGGTTGATCGATGATTGTGTTTTTATTTTACAAACGGGTTGCGTGAATGAGGGGTAAAATTACAATTCAATCAAAAGATATCCCTGAAATTTTGATGGTCCGAACAATGTTCATGAAGCCGTAACTCTAAATGTTACTATGAGAGTATTTGAATAATGCCCTGCGCTAAGTCAAGACAGAGCCATTGGTTGGGCGTCCGGGTAGGGGTGAAGTTTAATCAATCAACACACTTGATAGAAAAATTAGAATCATTATAAAGTCAACGTACAGTCCTATTTTCATTCAAAATTTCATCCCAGAAAATGCCACATGAAATTCACGGGCGAAGAATGTTTGATAGTACATTTTATTTTGATGTTTTTAAATTAGGTTAAAGATTCCACTCCTCGGTAGTATAGTGGTGAGTATCCCCGCCTGTCACGCGGGAGACCGGGGTTCGATTCCCCGCCGGGGAGTAATTTTTATTCGATTTAAGTTCTTCAAATTTCTCCATCATCGATTGTTTCCCGTGTGTTAGGTACTTTTATAACAACTTGTTTTTTTGCTGGGGTGTTATGACAGTATTTGCTCATCCTGTGTCGGTTTGAAATTTTAACGAGCAGTAACCCTTTTTTTTATTTGTAAGCAATGGAACTGACTTCCAGCTGTGCCGTGTGTGGAACTATTTCTAACATAGGTGTTGTTTTGTAGACTTATACCTGCGTAGTCGCGTGTAGAATTAACTTTTCATGATTGCAAGATGAAAGAGAAAAGACGAGATGCGGGTAAATTAACTCGGTCGATAATCAACGTCTTGCATTGACATAAGCTACATAGACGCGTGCCCTTCGTTTCGCCGCTAAATCTTGCCTCGGCGAGCATGAAAGAATCTTTCGAAACTTGACCACGCTCAAAGAAGTAAATTTAAAAAGTTCAAATTAAACTTCGTTCCAATTTTTTAATTAAAATGAAGTTTTGATAGCATCCCTCAGTCGATTTGCATTTCTAGCACATTCTAGTTGTATTTTCTTTTTACTTGAGAATGTCAGTTGCCATATTTTACTGGTGTGAATGTAATCAAAACATTTTATAAATATATTTAATTTAGCATCAACTACGAGCATCGGTGGTTCAGTGGTAGAATTCTCGCCTGCCACGCGGGAGGCCCGGGTTCAATTCCCGGCCGATGCAACCTTTTTTTAGTTGACGTAAATTTGAAGCCAAATTCACAGCCAAATGCACAGTGCGCCTCCATATCATTAACAAGGCTCCATATTCAAAGTCTTGTTCAACTTTTGTTTAGCTCACCCAACTAGCGAAGAAGACTGCATAGTTCTGTAGTGTCGCCTAAAGAAAAAGTGGTTCGTGCGTCCGTCCCGGTGTGACATGGAATGGTGGGAGGGGGTTAAGGGTCATAGGAAACGCGAGCAGTGGGGAGAGTACTAGAGGATAGCGTGAGCAGTGGGGAGAGTACTGGAGGGTAGCGTGGGCAGTGGGGAGAGTACTAGAGGATAGCGTGAGCAGTGGGGAGAGTACTGGAGGGTAGCGTGAGCAGTGGGGAGAGTACTGGAGGATAGCGTGAGCAGAGGGGAGAGTACTAGAGGATAGCGTGAGCAGTGGGGGAGTACTGGAGGGTAGCGTGAGNGAGCAATGGGGAGAGTACTGGAGGGTAGCGTGAGCAGTGGGGAGAGTACTGGAGGGTAGCGTGAGCAATGGGGAGAGTACTGGAGTGTAGCGTGAGCAGTGGGGAGAGTACTGGAGGATAGCGTGAGCTATGGGGAGAGTAATAGAGGATAGCGTGAGCAGTTGTAAGAGCGCTGGAACAAAGTTTGGGTGAGCGCGTGGACGGAAAACGTGAGCGCTGGAGCACATGTGGAGGTGAGCGTTGAACAGTGCAGGAGAGCGCTGGAGCACATGTGGAGGTGAGCGTTGAACAGTGCGGGAGATCGCTGGAGCACATGTGGAGGTGAGCGTTGAACAGTGCGGGAGAGCGCGTGAGGAGAGCGTGGATGAGCGCATGGAATCGTGGGTGAGAGCAAGAGCGCAGCCTGGGTGCGCTCTTGCTCTCACCCACGATTCCATGCGCTCACCCACGATTCCATGCGCGTGAGGAGAGCGTGGGTGAGCGCATGGAATCGTAGGTGAGAGCAAGAGCGCAGCCTGGGTGAGCGCGTGAGCACAAGTGGGGGATGAGCGCAGGGTGAGCACCAACTCCAACCCAGCAGCACTCCGTATTGATCACCTGCAGGTAGCAGGTGAGCGTGACGCTCATGAGCGCACGGACCACAAGCGAGCGTTGGGTGACGCTTCTTTATTATTTCAATCAGTCAAGCCTGATCCATATCATCTTCTACACTTGTTTTTCAAATGCCTCATAACTAACACCAGGACGCCATGACGGTTACCCCCGGTCAAGCCGGTACCCATTTCCGACATCTGGGTAGAGTGTTGCTGCCAATAGGTTAATGTTACAAACTGCCAATAGGTCGCTCAATAAAAAAATGGTAATTAATTAACAAAAAGATGACGCTAAATAAACTGAGTTGGGTGACGAAAATGCGGCATCGTGGTTCAGTCCCTCTAACATGGCAAAAACACGCAGCATTCATTACAAAACATCCGACAAAACATCTCGTGTACAAGTGCAGGTAGAATCAAAATGAGAACAAAGATCGAAACTTTCATCCACAGCAACACAACGTGATGATCTAGTCCAGTCATGACACATCAAAAAGTTTCTGTGGAATTTTCGGCTGTTCCTTTGAGTTTGGAGACAGTGGTTTCCTGAAAAGAGTTTCTTATACTATTGCTCTGGTACGCATGAATTCTTTAGCATACCAATAGCCACACCATGGAAAGTTTGATTATTCTCAAATAAAAAGAAGAACCGACGTTATACAAAACATTTATTAACGCAAACGTTTCGGAATAATATTATTCCATCATCAGTGCTGGAAGAAATACAACTGTACACGCTATAGTACTAGCTAGAGGTATATCTCACGCTTTAGTGTGGTAGACCTCACGCTACAACAGCACCGATGCATGTATGTCCTTTGTTTTTCGGGATAACACCGAGTGTTTTCGAAACAGTGTCTTACAATGGATGTTGTGAAGTACCTGCCTGTAGGTATCAAAACCGTCATGAAATACCTTAAACCCCACCAATAAATGTCATTGAAATCCACAAGTGCAGTCATCTCGAAACGGTTCGCAGGAGTGAGCTCTACGATTGGATGGGGGCCCCTCGAAATCATTGACCAACACGACGACGCTGCGAATTTTTTAGCCACACCGTGAACTTCGCAAAACCGCGCTGAATTATTTCCAAGATTACCTCACTCCTAATTTTTGGATTATGTTATAACACCAGAGTATCTCATAGTGAGATCCTTATGGTGGGTTGAAAATCAGAATAGTGAACACAGTATCAATGAAGTATCACGCCATTGAACTGAAAAACTGCAGTACAACCCTCATGTATTATGCAGTTTTGTAATATATATCTTTGTACCCTCTGAAACATATCCATCATGAAAAGATTTCAAGGGCGACTATGTCAGTCCGGTAGGATGGATACCTGCCTCAGTTAAAGCTTACGTGAACGCAGGCCGCGACGCCCTTACCGCTATGTGTGTGAGGTGCGAGCTAGGACGGCTCTTTTGCTCTATTTGTTCGCTCACGAATTTTGCTCCTAGTATGAGTCAAGTTTTCGTGCCTCTCCGTAACTTTCGACTCCGGCAACAAGTACCACAGTTAACACAGAGCTGCGAGAAGAAAATAAATCGTTTGCGTAATCGCAGCTTCGCATAATTGAATTGTAGCTATTTCGCGGGGTTAGTAAACGCCTGGTGAACAATTATGATAATTGTGAAAAATTTTACCCATTGTTACGAAAGCTGAATAAGTTTCCGCCAAATGGGCTTGGAGATTTATAAAACTGAGCTAAAAATATGATGAAAAATGGATTCTTTCAAGTAAAGCCGTATCAAAATTTTAGGAAGAAGACATGAACATACTTGTAGCTTGGATATTAATGTTCACTAACACGTTATCGGTTCTGAAGCCTGAGAAACAACAGAGAGGGATACCTCTTTTCTATCATTCGGTTTGAACTTGGAGGAGGTCTTGACCAAAATTTCCCACAAAATATGGTAGTCGGCACCTCTCGTGCGCCATGTTCATGTGACGTTACAAAATCTTAGTACTTTTCCATTTCTATCAATTCACAACGCGTCATATTCACAGAATTGAGACCATAATAATCACACACAATCAAATTAATTCAACATTTTCTTAATTAAGCCATTTCTTGTTGGGTCTAGATATAGCGTTCTTAGATTGGTCATCGTATGACAAAGTCGATTACTTGAACGGAGACGCGAGCTCGACGGCTGCACCCCGACTTCCCAGCTGGCCGTAGCTACACTCTGTCAAATTCCTGGTGCTCTCGGTGGTACCTTTGCTGTCATGGGTGCCGGGAGGGTGGTGTGCTAACTGCGTACTTACTCCTCATTCATAGATGTTATTCTTACGTACTCATTAATGGGTGTTCTTCATACTTATTCGTTCATAGATGTTATACTAAATTATTCATTGTTAGGTTTTGATGTTGCGTGTTACAAATTCCTGGTGCTCTCGGTGGTACCTTTGCTGTCATGGGTGCCGGGAGGGTGGTGTGCTAACTGCGTACATGTGGAGACACTTACTCCTCATTCATGGGTGTTATTCATACCTACTCATTCATAGATGTTATTCATACCTACTCATTCATAGATGTTATTCATACCTACTCATGGTGAGGTTTTAATGTTACGTGATGTTGTTGACCATCGAATTCCTTCTGGTGCTCTCGGTGGTACCTTTTGCTGTCATGCTGTACCTTGCTCATTCATAGATGTTATTCATACTTATTCATTCCTCGTGAGATTTGAATGGTCCTCATGTAATATTAGAGGTGTACCTTCCTTTCGTGGTACCTTTTGCTGTCACGATCGCAGGGAGGGACAACTGCGTACATATGTAGCTACTCGCTCATTCGTGGTGAGATCTCAAGGGGTATCACGCTATGTTGTTGGGGCAAGGTACAGCTCTTAGGTTTGCGTATTTGTTACGTTCAGAGGAGCAGTGGACACTTTTATATTATAGTGGCATGGAGAGAGCTTACGTACTTAAAACCTGTAAATCTTACCAGGCTCTTTCATTTTTATTTTTTGCAGTCCAGTTGCTTGAGGTACTCATGCTTAGGGATATTCTCATGATGGCTAATGTTTATTTTAACAGCGAAATGCTATTTTTAGCTATAATTACTCTTTCAGGTAAATTGAAGCTAACCTTTATTTTTTTAAATTGATACTTTCTTCATTACATTCCTCCACATAGTTTAAGTTTTACCATCTCGCAATTTTTTAGTGAAGTTTTATGCTATGCCTCTGCACTATGCGATAAGATACGTAAGGAACTAATGCAATGAGTGAAGTTGTTTGTCTTGACGCTACCGAATTTTCAGGACACAGCTACAGAGGCGTGGTGGCGAGGATTACAGAACGAACGTAATAGAGCCAGCGGTTGCTAGTACGCTTCATTGACTGGCTGCGTCATGCATTATCAGAGCTATTTTCTATTCGTAACTCATTAAAATATATACCAGTTGATGCTTCACGAATGCTCTGCTGTCGTACATAGGAAGATCACTCAGTAGTTCGCGGCCGGGGAGAGACGAGGCTGTGAGCTCTCATGCTACGGAGGCCAAAATACTAGTTCACTTCGCAGGGACAGCAGCACGGCGAGAGGTGTGTGTGCACGTGTGTGTGCGTGCGTCCGTGCGTAGCCTGAGTGTTTGGAAGCAGTTTAGAGGCGACACGACGGTTGTGTGTGTCCGTCTGTGTGTGTGGCTGCGTGAGATTGGCTACCCTACTCCCTCTTCCATCCCCCCATCTCCACCCACCCCCTCTCTCCTCCTGAGTTCTTCCCTCCTTTAGGTTAATGCAATAGACTTGGGAAACACTATAGCTTTAGCCTCTTAGATGCTGAACCACTTGCAGGCATCGCGCTCTTCTTCCCTTCATGAGCAGCAGCAGCGACGACCGTCACTGCCTGGACTTGAGTGAAACTTGTGTTGGCACGGGGCCACCCTTGACGTAGCTTTCTTCTTCCTTCCTCATTTTCCGTGGTAGAGCTAACTCGAGTTCGGCCGTTATTTACGTACGGAGTGCTTTTGACGCCGTGTTGACAGTGTGCGCGTACTTGCGATCAGGCACTTTCAGTTTCGGACAGACTGGCCATCTTGAGTAACCCGCCAGGTATATTTATGTATTTGTCAACGTCAGGAAACAATATCCATCTGTATCGCTCGTAGCTAAATAAATTGTTAACATTGTTTAAACGTACATGCTTCTCATGATGCATTTAAGCGATTTTATAGAAATGAGCGACAAGGAGTAGTTTACCATAGGCCTTCCAGTGCGATGCTTTACACTTATAATTTCTGTGAATCTTTGATTATGTGGAAGGGAGCATTAGATTAATGTGCAAACCCGAGCGTTTAGGAAATGAATTAGGCTCACGACGCGGCTTTAGACTTAGCGAAGTTCGGCTAAGTATGAGTTACATTCAAATTACGTTTCTTACGTCATTGGATGTATGGAGACGACTGTAGTTTACAAGCGTTCCTCTAAGAGGAACTGACTCTAAACAGGAATGGTTTGACTGGTTATGAAATTTTCTCCTCCAATGGCGACGTTCATTGTAAACGCTGTTGTTGAGTGAGCAAGAGCGTTTTCGGGATTCGTATTTTTCTGTCTTACCCACAGACGACTCTATTCCCACTGGCAGCCGAGAAGTACAAGACTCCTGAGCAATGCTGCCCAAAAAGCGGCTGTTTCTTGGAGAGGGCACCGTGTGTTCGTACGCACATGATATCGGGGTGTCCTACAAGGGCGTTCTCCACACACCCACACAAATTTAGCGCCACTATCATAGAGTAGAAGCTCTCGGAGCTGCCAAGGAACTGCTCTGCGGCCTGGTTTCACCTGAGAACCTCAGCACTTAGGGTGCCTGCCTTCCGTTTTGCGACCATTTCTGAACCTGTCACGCTACGAAGAGTGTGCGTGCAGGGGTTGAACCTACAAGCTTTCACTGTTTACGTGGCCTGTAAGCTCGTCAGGACTCGTCTTGACCTGCAAAATATAAACTACCGAAAAATGCTCGTGCTGTGCATGGTCTAGGCTCTCGAAGAGCGCGCGTGCCTCCAAGGTCTCGAGTGTGAACCTAGGGGGTCGCAAACGGTGCTCGGTTTCAAGTGCTAGCGCTCTGAGGTACGGAGAGGAAGTCACTTGGGGCTTGCGTGCAAAATGTTCTGCAACGCTTTTAGCAAAGCTACTCTGGCACACACGATAATTGAAAGCAAACAACCCCATTGACATTTCATGATTTGGAATCTTATCACAATAGAACAAAATCTCCGTCGCTGGCGAAGAAAATCATCGTGCTGCTAAGTTCGGGTATTGACTACCTTCCCTATTTTCTGGACGGTATTCATGGCACTTCTGTGACAGTTACCATTGATAGTTTAGAATTCTGGCAATGGAATAGGCAATCCTATGTATATGCATGCGCGAGTAAGTACACAACGTAATCATAAATATAGATCAAATTCCACGAAATTATTGTGATGGTTTACCATGAATAATCTCATTCTTACCTAAAGCAGCCATCAATGAAATTGTATGACACTAGTTATGCCATTAGTTATCTGATACACGACGAAAGCGAGTAATGAAGCAACTAACACATGCTTATCAAACGTGTGTGTTAAAAGACAGGCTCAAGAGCAGTTTTTGGAGCTACATTTGTACTAAATACAGTGACGTACGAAGTCTCCAACACCCTCCGAGTTTGAAGCAAATCCTGAGGCCCAGTAAAACGCTAAAGAATGTTCTTTAAGGCTTAAAAACGAGAATAAGATGCACAGTACGAGAAGCAGTGATGTCAGGATTGTTTTCTGGAGGTAGGAGATCAGTTTTAGAATGAGGACAGTCATTTGATGAGGGAGTTATTTCAGGCTACCTGACTTCATATAACAATCCAGTATTGACTATGTTGCTCGTCGCGTCAGTAGTAAGATGTGAACGTGATATACGTACTCCAAACACATCCAGCGAAGCGCATGTTATCAACAGACAAAATCATTTGTGGCTAACTTAAAATTGAAATGAGTGCTGAGTCGAACTTGGTTGTAAAGTTTGTTTAAAGGAATGCTCAAAAATGGCTATTTGAGGCGCGCCATTGTCACTCAGATGTACCTATGAAGTATACTGTATACTATGGACGCCTGAATGAGTGCAGCTGTATGAAAAATACCTCTTTTTAGAAGAATTTGTGGCACAATAGTGAAGTCTAACCTTAACTTGGGAGTAGTGGAATAATAGTTGGGCATCGTCTGAGTTTAACTTGACAGTAGTAACTTAGCTGAGTCTGACACAGGTTTCTGAGTAAATGGATAACAGTAAGACAACATTAGGCTTGAGCTTGGAGGTAGTACTGAGACAGTCTGAATTTGGGTGGAACGGTGTAGTAGAATGCCCCTGTAGCACAAACAAACGATTGAAGTAGTTGTATAGACTTAATGACTAGGGAGAGGGCTTGGAGAACAGTAAAATAAAGATAGCAAAGTAGGGATGTGATGAGAGCAACTACTGTACTGAACAGATGGTGTTCAAACTGTACGACTCTGTTACTGAGTTGCGAACGATTTGCGATTGACTGAAGAGAAATCGAACAATTTACGTCGTTAAAGCGATACAGGCAACACCGTAAGTTCTTTTAAGACAGCTGAGCTGCGTCAACATACAGCGTAGCCGAGTTTGTCATTGTTCAAAATTCTGCCCTAAGTAGTAAAAGATCAGCTCAGAACTGAGGGCAGAAGATGAGCTAGACCAGCCATTCTCAACCTTTGCTCCATCATTGACCCCCTCAGCTTTATGTATTTCTCCATTTACCCCCTACTCCCATGCAAACACACACACTTTCTTTGCATTCTCATTCTCTCTCATTTTTTAAAATTAAAATTTAATTTATTTAATTTTCAAATTAGCAGGTACTTCAAGTATTTACCCTCGTCTATATAATTTTTTCACCCGTAGGGGTAAATTTACCTCTGGTTGAGAACCTCTGAGCTCGAGGCTTGGTGCCCCACCACCACCACCTCGGCGCGAGTTGGGTTGGGGGAACGGTAGCAGATATTTATATGTACGAGTGTACTGTCCGCAGACCCACTGGGCGTGATCGACGTACGCCAAGTTTGCGTATGCGACTCCTCTCCCCTTGCCCTCTTGGTAGGCTGCCCAACTGAGGCAGTTCGTCTTAGAGCAGCGGGTCTTAACACTTGGACCACTATTGGTTAAACTGAAGTTCTATATTCCTCTCAAATTTAAAGTGAATTGTAGCGAGACATTTTGAAAATAGCGAACATTAACTGGATCAAGCCTTCATTTAGCTTTAAAGTCATACGCTCCATGCGCAAAATGCACTAGCTTTTAACTTGGGTTCGATCGAACCCCTGGTTCCGGCATAATACAGTTTGTGCAGTAATACAGTATATAGTTATATACATATGTTTTGAATTTAAAGGAAAAAAGCCCATTTTATTTTTCCAACTACGAAGTGTTCGATGAACGCATGTATGGAAGTTGTGGAGTTCAGTACCTCCAATAAGGTTAAGAACCACCGTCTTAGAGTGCCTGCTGTCAGCTTTCATTGGGTGTTGCTCATTTTCAAAATGTCAGTTTTCTTTTGCTTTGTTGTAGGAGTTGTGTCATATATGTATGAATTTCAATATTATGTACATGCAATGTTCATTATAACCTTATACCTTAAGCTTGATAACCTTATAATGTTGGGATTAGCCTTTTTGGTAATAAACTTATAATTATAATGAGAGAATTCTAATTTGGGGTATAATGAAAGCAAATCTTTACGACCCTCTATCTTCAAGACTTTCAATGAGCTCGTGTTCGTACCTACCTCTACCTCGAGCTGGTCTTGACTATTTGCGACGAATGCCGGCCGTTCATCTGTCACCTTGACGGACACATTAAAATTATTTGACAGATGACCGACGGCTAAGTGGTTCTCAATGTGCAAAAACGAAGACCTACGTTGTTTGACTTTCTAAATTTTTTCTCATTGTAACTGTAAGACTTATTGATTTTGATTGGACTCTTTTATTTCGAATACAACTCAAATTGGTCTTGAATGGATTGGAAGTACCAGTAACAGAAGGCTAGAACGACGCACTAGCTGATTTTGAAGTGGGTACTGATTAGTCTGAGTGTAGCAGGAACTGGTCAAAAATGAACTGGTTTTGAGTCAACTGACTCTTATCTTGCTTTAAGTAATCCTATGATTTCTTTCATGCTACCCAGATTAACTTGGATTCGAGCGTACATGTCTAGAATTAGTCTCCTTTATTCATTGAATCGATCTACAATGCGATGATTTCTCCGTTCTCGTTTTGATATGAGGCGCTTAGAATCATTCGGTACCAAGCGCCGCTTTTCAAAAACGTATGAAAACGGAGTAAAAGTTCGGCGACTTAGAAACCATCGCATCTCAGTAACTAGTAGAAGGATTCGATTTTGTAGCTATCTTCCTGTACCTACGACTCACACCAGACAAAAAAAAATTTGAGGACGACAGCGGTATGCATAACTTATTTTCGCTAGATATGTTTGACGCTTGGTACCGTATGATTCTGGGGCCTCATGTAGTGAGTGTAAACGCTTATTGCGTCTTCTCCTTATAAGTGCGGTGTGTTAGCGTTCTAACCATCTGCTATCGGGAAGAGAATACTAATTTATCATCATTAACCTCTTTTGTACGTCACTAACTGGAAGTAGGCGCTTAAAAAAATATCCATCATGCGGAACAAGTAAATAAAAATGTTTCCTTACACAAGAATAACCAGTTCGTTGGTTGCTTGCTCGGCTGGTCTCTCCGTTCTCCCATCAATATAACAAGTTAGCGACACTAGGCAAAAATGAATGAAAACACATAAAGAGTTTTTTGACTGGAGTGATGACACCAAACAGTTAAATCAGTGCCTCAACACTACATAATGACTCTAAAAATATATTCCTTCAAATTTTAATGCATTTACATTGAAATATCTATTTCTTTCCGAATTTAGGCACTGACGGAAAATTGGAGAGGTGAAACCCGCGTCAGAGATGCATATCTGTTTATCGCATGCTCTCGGCAGTTTAAGCCACCAAAGCGGAATTAATGCCATTGTATATTTACCAAATAATTTAAGTGATTGAAGTAATCTCTCATTGAGTGAGACTCACAGGCATTTGGTAATCTCTCAGCTCCCACTGTATTAAAGTGAGAGCTCTACCCGTCATTTTGGATAGCACTAGTATACTGATAATTCTTCTATGACAAGTTGTTTGTTATAAGCGATCAAAAATGGAATTATTTAGAAGCTTCAATTTGATTTCCTTTGGTCGCGACTTTTCGAAGTTAATTATTTTTCATACGTGCTCTATCTTTATGTTTGTAAAGTACCTCTTCTTTTCGTGCTCTTTGCTACAAATTGTCAATATTGTTCAATATTTAAAATTTGTTTTCTGTCATGAAAAACTTCTCAAACGTGTTGGGCAAAATGTTTTTACTGAGTTCAGGAGAGGATCCATAACATGGACTGTGAAATTCTCAACTCGCTTTTTATTTTATTATGTTGCACTCTCCCTCGCTACTTAAAAACAGCTTGGCAATGAAAATCTGTACGAAATCCAGTGCTTATTATAACAAACGTCTTACAATTCCAGTAGGTATTTATACCGGGAAAACTGTACTGAAAAGAAATACATGTTAAGAAACAGAGGCCACACCTCTGCTTTTCTGGTCGCTGGAAGTCCCATGTTGCTGGAAGAGACGGAGGATGAACCTGAACAGCCGGACATTGTAGACAGGATACAAGGAGCATGTTGCTTGAAGAGACGGAGGATGAACCAGAACAGCCGGACCTTGTATATAGGATACTTGGAGCATGTTGCTGGAAGAGACGGAGGATGAACCTGAACAGCCGGACATTGTAGACAGGATACAAGGAGCATGTTGCTTGAAGAGACGGAGGATGAACCAGAACAGCCGGACCTTGTATATGGGATACTTGGAGCATGTTGCTGGAAGAGACGGAGGATGAACCAAAACAGCCGGACCTTGTATATAGGATACTTGGAGCATGTTGCTGGAAGAGACGGAGGATGAGCCAGAACAGCCGGACCTTGTAGACAGGATACAGGGAGCAGACGGCTGTCCTAGCCGTCTAGTCCGGGCCTCGGCGTGGCCAAGGTCGTGGGTGAGGTGATGGGATCAGTCAACCTGCGCCTCGCTCTTCGTACCAACATGTTTCACCTCATCTGCAACGACATTGGATGGCCGACTCAAGGTCCAAATGAAAGCACAATGATTGTTGCTACATGCATGCCCTAAATACTTGCTAACGCTGCAGTGTGTCTGATCGTTCAGATCTTGGAAATTACTACTTTTTGCAGGAGTTTTTTTATGTTTTTGTCTCAGAGAAGTACGTTAATCTTGTCAGTTGCAGTCACTTTTTGACACGCAATTCTGGAGAGGAATCTCACGCTAAAGGCAACCCCTAGTGCAAGTAACTGTTTCCGCAGCTCAAATGACTGAAACGTCCCCGAAACTAACGTTTGAAAATAGATACTGCCCCTTAAAATCCCCAGGAAGTCTACATAGTTCATGTCATCCCGACGATGAAATTTAAACAAATTCGTATCGCTTTTAAGCTGGAAGAAAGTATAATTTTCAGACGGCCAATATGAGCTGGCAGCAGTTCCTCCTGAACCATATTACTTTATATATTGTTACTTCTTATATGGCTCTTTCTCTTCATCTCAGTTTGTCGTTCTCTTATTACTTCAGACCATCTTTACCATTCGTTTTATTTCGGGATGATTAAGCTGATGCAATTATTTTACGATTAACGTAGGTTTGGAAATAAATTAGTCTAATCCTCGTACTCTGCTTGCAAATTTGTTGTTGATGTAATGGATAGAGTTTTACCACATCTGGCTAGTATGTCCAATTGCCTCTTCAATTATTTTGCGCTCGAATTACCCTTTCATTTACGGAGTGACTCGACATGAAATTCAATTGCATCAGAAGTGTGTTCTGCTTACTTCATCGTGAAATTTCGAAAAATACTTCTTCACCCGCGGAATGAAAAAATATTACGCACCTTTTCCTTATTCCTTCCCCCATGAAACCCCGATCCAAACTTGTGCCGAATCCAGTTTTGGCCTTGATAACATGTTTTTCTCCTTCCCTTGTTAACGGAGCCTACACTTCATCGAATTACGCTTGGCATTTCCTGAATATGTACGCTTTGAGTCCTCTCTCTTCAGGTACAGTGCTTATATACTGCAAGAAAGCAAAATTCCATCCATGCCATTTGACTGATACCCAGAACATCCGTAGTATTTGCAATGTACTCATATATCACCTCGGTAGTTAGAGAATAATTTCTGAAGTAGGTTTCACTGAGACTTATGAAGGAAATTCTGAATGCGTTGGTGCGTGGTAGGGATTTCTTTAATTGTTGAATTTCTGTTTCTATTAGGCTTAGTAAGCAAATGGTGACGATCGTATTTTTTGAATTTTTATTTCCATTTTTGATATACCTTCAAGGACTTCTGCTGTGCATTCTCTCATCAATTTGCCCACATGTAGCTAACAGCAAATAAAATATAATTTTATACTACGAGTCATTTCAAGCACGTTTGTTCGCCGTACTTTGTTGCAGCGAAATCATTACAAAATACTTTTTTCCGGTGTAATGGCATTTAACCTTTCATACGTCTCTGAAGCAATGACCATTGTGGTCTGTTTACTCAAGTTGATTGAGAAACCTCTGGGGCTATATTTCAGCTCGGGGCTCCATCGAATACCAAGGTCGCAAGATCAGCTAGCAGAGAACCTTCGTTTTCCGATAGCCTGGTTTTCCCCAAAGTTAGACTAAAAGATCCAGGATGCTTGTTTGTTTATTGCAAAATTTTAGGGATCAAGTTCTACGTATGATTGAAATTATTTTATATACTGAGGTTTTGACGTGGCAGGGCTGCTCTGCCCGATGTGTGCTGTTGACTACCCAACCGCTACCGAAGTTTAACTCCTTCAGAGCTTTCAGTAGTAACTTGTTCTATAATCTAAAAATGTTAATTATACTAATATACTAGAATTAGAAATAAATAGTTTCCGGTTTTTAGTGACGGTACTCATACTTGTCGAAAGAAAAAAAGATAACACCGTTTATTTACAAAAAAGTTGATCCATGAAATGTACCACAACACATTGGTTTTTAAAAAATTTTCAATATAAAGGTCCTTATTGGTGAGAACATTGTTATAGCGTTATAGCCTGCACTCACACACACCAAAGGGCGCTATTTAGGATAGTCCTCACGGACCACAACACATAAGTACTGCGGTCCGTGTATCATGTCTTGGATTCGTAAACCAGCAAGTCCGTCTTGGCCAAGACCTGTGAGATTCAAAGGAGGCTTGAGTCGGAGCGATATGTTCACACTGTCTGTCTTATACGTGCTTTCGGAAGCTATCGCTACTCAGTGGTGAACTAGATTCTTGGATTCGTTATTGTAAGATGATTGCCAGCAAGTCCGTCTTGGACGCTTTGTCCAAGAACTGTGAGATTCAAAGAAACTCTGAGCTTAGGTCGGAGTGATACGTTCACTCTGTCTGTATTCTTCAATGTGCTTTGAAAGTTATCGCTCCTTAGTGGTGAACTGGATGCTATTTTTCCCAGCAACACTTGTTGCGATGCTCGCTTTCGGTTGCTCAGAATTTGGATATAGCCTACTAAATCTTTTATTTTCTGTCCTTGATCTCCCGTGAGGAAGGTCGGCATAAAGTTCAACAGACTGCTCATTTTCGTTAGTTCTTGACCTCACTTGCCGTTTCATTTCTTGGAGATGTTGAATTCTTCATTGCCTAGGAGTGTGGGCTATGGCAAGCGAGATGCTCAAATTTTTCCCTCTGATGGTGCCAGCTTAAATTCAACTTGAAATCAAACCTGACAAAATCTTGAACGAAGAGTAAACTGTTTGTAAACTAAGCCTTAAGTAAGCCTAAACTAAATTTGCACTCACCAAAACTCAAATTTTAATCAGTTTCTCAGTGACTACCGCTTTAATTGACATTGTACATCAGGTATTGTGAGCGGAGAGTAGACGCCAAGTGTCCCTGTGGACAACAATGCAACGTAGGCGCGGTGTAGAAAATGCACCGTGCTAGAATTAGAAAAGTAGCTGGAAAGTTAGCACGGTGTGCAGAGAGTGGGCACGGTGTGCAGAGAGTGGGCACGGTGTGCAGAGAGTGGGCACGGGGTGCAGAGAGTGGGCACGGTGTGCAGAGTGGGCAC
>JACJUY010000038.1:156539-177065 GCA_014220935.1 Platorchestia sp. MABIK
AGTGGGCAGGGTGTGCAGAGAGTGGGCACGGTGTGCAGAGAGTGGGCACGGAGTGCAGAGAGTGGGCACGGTGCGCAGAGAGTGGGCACAGTGTGCAGAGAGTGGGCACTGTGTGCAGAGAGTGGGCACGGAGTGCAGAGAGTGGGCACGGTGTGCAGAGAGTGGGCACGGTGTGCAGAAGTGGGCACGGAGTGCAGGAAGTGTAGAAGTGGGCACGGAGTGCAGAGAGTGCAGTTCCCTCGGACGTCCACACCAGTTTTCACCGTGTGCGGGAAATCAATACGATGGACGGACGGCCGCGGAAGAAAAGCTGGGAGGCGGAGAGGCGTCATCTGAGTAGCTGCTGCTGCTGCTAGTGGTGGTGTGGTGGTGGTGGTGTTGTTGATGGCGGTGGTGGCAGTGTTCATGGTAGTGGTGGTAGTGTTGGTGCTGGTAATAGTGTAGTTCCTCATAGTGGTGCCGATGCTGGTGCTGATGGTGGTGCTGCTACTGTTGCTGCTGCTTACGCTACTTCTGCTAATCGTGACGTTGGTGTTAATACCATTAGTGCTGCTGCTACTACTGCTGCATGACAGCGCTGTGCACTGTTTTCACAATGCTGCTGTGGCTGTCTCTCTTCATGCTGCATGTTGATACTCGCCTTTTTCTTCCAGTATCTCGTGCTGCTCTTGAGAACGTTGAGGGAAAAGCAGCAGTTCCGACTGCTGCCGTTTTAGAAACTCCCGCTGTGGTAATTCAGTCGATAATTATTTAAAGAACTAGTGAACACGGCCCGTTAAAAATGACGGGATTCAATAACAAATATATCCATCCTAATGGTACCCGCGATTGAAATATTCTTGTACTTGCGCACTGGTGAAACACGTATCACAGATACGGTCATTAAGCGTCCTTATGAGCGTCACAGAGAGACGGAGGAAGCGGACACCCTACAAATATATGAACTCACCGAGGGTATTGTTTGGTAAGAAGATTTCATTGCCCAGAGCATCATCTTCCAATTTGTGTGGAGGTCTAATTTCACCATAGAGGGCAACTTGAATGAAGATTGTTATCAATTATGTTTGCAAATGTGTACAATCTTCCTTGATATCATACAAACATTATTGTTCAAATTTCCTCTCATTTGATTTACGAACTGATTGGTTATTTTTAATTAGAAGAACTGAGGACAGGTCGCTAAATTTTCATGCATTTCACAGAATCTTTAACTCGGTGAAGTTCGCAAATGCGATGGTTTTTAAACTGCACCTACTGTGCTTCTACAGGATGCGACGCTGTTAATCGGCTAGAATATGCTACACCATTTTTTCAATTCGTCAAGAATTCAAACAAATGCTCCAACATTAAAATGGACCTTCATCCACACTACGGCCAATTATCATTTAATGCGGTGGTTCTTAATCTGGGTTCGATGATTTCGATTAAACCCCAGGGGTTCGGGGAGTGGTACCCCTGGGTTGGGCATGGTACAGTTTGTACACTAGCACAGTATATAGTTGTATTTATATGTTTTGAATTTGAAGGAAAAAACACATTTTATTTTTCCAACTACGAAGTGTTCGATGAATGCATGCATGGACCTTGTGGGGTTCAGTACCGCCAACAAGGTTAAAATTACTGATTTAATAAGACCCTTTATCCTGAATCACTGGCTCGAGTCTCTTGCAAACTGCCGTACTACGCAGCATGCCTTGAGGAATTTTCTTCCATGCCTTTTTGGAAACGCATTCAGAGCGTCAGTTGTTGTGTGGGAGGAAGCTTAGGCTTCTCAGTCCAAAATGGACCGTACAGGAAAAATATTAGCCTCCTATAGGTAGCACTCTTGAGGGTGCTACATTTTCCCACTTCAAAACCTCCGAGAAGAATAGTCTATCGATTTGGTGGTGTCTTGGTGCTTGTGTGAGAGTGTGTGCTGTCCTACTGAAAAGCAAAATGGATTTTCAACGCTTCTTAGCTCTTTGACTAATGAGTTATTATTTGTTCTATGAACGAATTTGAAAATTTATTTTCCCTTCTTGTCAAATGAAATTAAGAGGTTAGACTGTTTTGGTAATGAGTTGAAATTTGTTCTATGGACGAATTTTAAAATTTATTTTCACTTCTTATCAAACGGAATTAAGAGAAGGTTACGCTTTTTTGGTAGTGGTGGATCACACGATGACGTCCGGTAACTATTCGTCTGGTAGTGATTCTTTAGACATCTGGTACTATTCTCGTGAAGTTTGATCTGTCTATGTAGGACTTTCACAGTGCTCTGCCCTTGTTTCAGATAAGTTTCGCCACAACAGGGAAAGTATTTCTTCTTAAAATACGAGGGCGTATAGGAGCTTACCCTCTAAGGTCTTATCCAGAAAACCTTTGCCCTAGCCCTAGAATGGTTTTTCGTTTTTGAGGTTCGTCATTTTCTGGCACTTTTGCGTCTTGAATGACGACAAGTTGAAGTCTTGTTTGACTCTGTTCGTCTTAGTTTCTACCACTCGCCTTTATTTGAGTGACTAACTTCCGATTCACTTGTTGGAATTTCGTTTGACCCTAGCTTTGATGTCTTTCTTAATCTTGAGATTGCGAGAAGTTCGAGACGATTTTCGGTAATTCAATTTGTTTTAATCAACACACTGAGATATATTAGATTTTGGCAGTTTCAGCACCTCAGCAATTTTTTATTTCATCTTACTCGGCAAGTTAATGATTCATTGAGCGATTATTTCCAAGCAATAGCGAATTACTGAAGGAATTTAGAATAACTGGGCTGATTCTGCATTTACCAACCCTTGCTTGAATGAGAAAATAATTTTGACGATATTTTAACTCATGTTAGATATTATCAGCAGTCATCTTGTATCGAGAGATACATAATGCTATACCAGCTTATGTGTGACTCAAACCTCTCACATCAAGATTAGTCAATAACAGTGGGAAACAATAGGTTTAGTTGAAATAGTTATCTTAAATGACTAATAATCGTTATCATTTTCCAATGCCATTTCAGCATTGAGTATAACACAACCGACGTCTTAGAACCAGATATTTGCCATGAACCATAAGCCAGCGTTATTCAGTCAAATTCATTCGTGCTTATTTTGTCAACACGTGTGGCCGAGCAATCCCGTCGCTGCATCGCTGAAACTCGAGACTATGGATTGGGAAGTCATCTTTCTCAACCAACGCAACAACTTCCCGACGGTCGAAGAGTCAACTTTCACCTGCACAGCGCGGGACTGAAGCGCAACCATTGCGTGATATCTCGTCCAATCTGTGACGAGATCCGTTCCACCTATACTTAGGGAGCGTGGTTATTACGTGTTATTCCTTAGTTCATTGCTCATGGCTGGTGGTTCTCTGTATTGTTCCGAAATTATGAAGCAGGTTAAGCTTTTGAAATAAGTAACATACCTGAATGCAGGAAGAGTTTATACCTATGCTTAGAGAGCATGGTTATTACGTGTTATTCCTTAGTTCATTACTCAGGGCTAGCAATTCTCTATATTCTGGTACGTTGGGCCTTCCCAAATTATGAAGCAGTTAAATGAGTAACATACCCTGAACGCAGGAAGAGCTTGTACTTGCCTTTAAGCCTTTGTGAAATAAGAGCACCTCGTAGTTTAGTAAATTGTAAAATTCTTTATTCAGTGAAGAACAACATACGCCAAATTTGCGCACCATTTCACATCGTTTTGAGCCTCTAATTCTTCTGATTTTAATTAGGGGCCTAATTTTCAAGCCTCTAATTTTGGTATCTTACTTTGTATGCATTCGGTTCTGTCTTGGTTCAGAGTATCTCCAGAATGTTGAGCACTGCTGAAACGAAGTTAACTTTTAAGTTCCTCCTTTCCCTAACTAATGCTTCAGAACTGAATTGAGACCTTCGCTTTGTGTGCGCAGTGTGTTTGTGTGCTGCGTAACGTTCATTCAAAATGGGTGACAATTTGCAGACGCACTTTGATTCAGCGTGAAGTCTAGTGCACGGAAGCGCGACATTCATAATATTCTAGTGCAAAATACCACGTGCGTACCGTTAGCATATTGCTCAGCTGAAGCGCCATGTAACTTTCTTGATGCAATGCGGGAAATCATGCTTCGAAGCTGAGTTTCAATACCGCGACATAAGTGTTCATCATTAACCCTTTAACGTCAGAATTTTGTACTTATATTACGACTCATTTTCATATTATTTTATTACCATAAAATAAGTTTGCTGATGTAATCTGTGAAATTATGAATCGAAGCTGAATTTCAATACCGGCACGAAAATGCTCATCCTTAACCCTTTACCGTCAGAATTTTGTACCCATAATACCGTTATCACAACTCCTTTCATTTAACCGGCACTGGCATCAAGTAGTCACCGATGTCAGGATGAAGAAGGACGGCCACTCGACAATGAACTATGAAGAACACATAAGTCACAAATTTCACAAGGAATAAAATACATATGTTAGAGCTGCTCATGAAAGTGGATCTTAAAATCTCTTCTGACGTTAATGCGTTAAGAAGGTCGAAAGTTTTTCGTATTCCCCTCGTAGACGTTGCACTGCTTCATCTTACTGACGTTTATTTCACTCGTACATGTTGAACTGCATCATCTCGCTGACGTTTCACATTATGACAAAGTTTGAGAAAGTGAGTACGAAAGCCGTTCATTGGAGGAGGTGCGTGTCATGTCCCCGATCTACGGTGGACGTGTTGTGAAATTGAAAATTACACCTTCTACTGTGTGATTCAAATAAATTGGCAATAGCAGCCGTGCTCAATTGAATAAATTATTGTTGTACCATAAAGAATAAAAGACTTTCTTCATTAGTCTTAATGAATTTCTTTCCTCATTTTGGAAACACAGAGCTCTACCATGACACTTCAAAATATAAAGATGTACTTGTAGTTACAGTAAGTACCCACTGGAAGCTCTCCTTAATTACCAATATATATGTAGGTCACTTCGATCCCTCGAAGTGTTTTGGGACACGTAAACGCTCTCTTTTTAGAGGTAAATAAAATGACATGAGAATCTTTATTTGACAAATGTATTTTTCCCTACCTGTAGTATAACACGAAGAAGAAATATCCCAGCTGGCACTTTACCATGCACTTAAATACCCGCGTTCTTTACTTGGCTCGTTCAAATTAAGTCAAGCTTTCGTCAAAGTAACAAAACGCTCATATGGAAACAGAAAGCGGTCATCTGTCCATTTGCATGCCCACAAAAACTGATTTCTACATCAGTTGTTTCTTTCTTTTGAAAATAATGTGTTGGAAATCCCGAAGAGGGGAGTAAAGTTTCAAAATAAAAATGTCTTTCATTACATGAAAGAATTTGCCAAGTCCTCGACGTTTAAATTCTCAAGAATAAATATACTCCTACAAACCTCCTCGTGGGCTACTGAACACTTGTCATTTCTTTCGAGATAAAGGCTGGAAACATTTCGCTGAACTCTATTTCATTTGTGACTTGAGATCTTTTTCGTTCAAGTAATAATAATAATCATAAATCCTGTATTTCTCATTCATGTAGAGCGGAATATAACGAATGTACCGCGTGCCTCGTACTGGAATGAAAAATCAGGGACGAAAAAATTATGTAACACATGCAGCTGGGGTTCTTTATCGAGCTGTTGGACCGGTTTGTCAAGACAGTTACCTCTGGAGTTATTTCCTTATCGTCCGCTTTTATTAGATTTTAATAGAAACTAAAAATCCGATTTCATTCGATTTTAATGGAAGCTAGGTATCAGATTCTATTAGATTTTAATTTATTCCAGGCACTGCAAGCAATCATCCACGTATTTTTATATTCAATTAGAACGCAGAACGTAATTTCAGTCTGGGTTAGATTGTGTAGGCAGTACTTGTTCCTGCCTTGTGGGAGCCAACTTGAAGCTTGGTCCACATATGCCTAAAATTTTGTGTGTACTGCTGCCTGTAGCAAGTCTCGTCACTCATAATGTGATCGCCCAGCCGATGTGTGATTACCTAACTGAAGCTAGGGGGGTCCATAGTTGCAAGTTGCTGGCGACCCTGGTGGAAACGTAACCCTAAACTTATTATTATTATTATTATTGTGTGTACTGCCATGCAATGCCCTGATTACCGTCCTCATTTGTATGTGATATCTATACTATAATAGGAGCTGCGTCTGTCCGTCCGTCGTCACACTCACCAGCAGAGAGTGTGTGATGAGCGTATCTGTGATAAAAGCTTCACCAACTTCACAATTTTCGGTGCATTAATCCATCACATTCGGAGTCGGAATGAATATCAAGCATGTTGTTCGGAAATAGGAACGTGCGTAATGTGATTTGTCGAACATTATTGTAAGTTGTAAGCCTTATAAGCCGTCGCAAAGTTCACTTGATGATCCTCTGAGTAGACTATAAGAAACATTTCACATCTCACTAACTAACTCCCCTTAGGATGCATCAGATATGTAGGTAGTAGGCTTACGTTGGTTTGGTTTGTCTATGTTTTGCTATTGGGACAGGCAACCCCAAGGGGACACTTTTAGGTTACCTCAGCTATAGATAGGACTTTTGAAATTCGATCTATTCGATGGTTTAAGGCTTTTTTTATATACATGCGAAGATGTAGGGGTTCCTCCTCTTAAATGAAGAGAAAGGGGTCATTTCGAATGGACTAAGGGAAACGTGGAATCTATGAATCTACTACTTTATGCATCCGGCAAGTTCAAGCTTCGTTATGTTAACGCAGTGTTTAATTAATAGTAACTCAGTTCATACTTCACATACACCACAGGTGAACTTTCATACTTCATGTTCACCTTTGCTAACATTGTACCTATCAATTAAAAACCTTGTAACATCAGGGAAAATACATTATCAGCTTTTCTCTCGAATGAACAGGCTTAATTTCTTGTTTAGTACATATATTTTCTGGTGTCGAAATTGAGTTTTGATGACCATTCGAAATATGATCACTAAGCAGTATTGCTGCATGTATGTTTGGGTGCTCAAATATATGTTGCACTTCAGTTTAGGTTCACAAGTACGTTGTGTTGCATGTTTTCTTGTAATGAGTGCCTCTCTGGTGTGTTGGTGGTCAGGTGTCTGGCTGGCTGACGTTGTCAGGTGCTTGCCAGGCTGACGTTATAGTCTGCCAGGCTGACGTTATTGTCTGCCAGGCTGACGCTGTCAGGTGCCTGCCAGGCTGTCATTAGGTGCCTGCCAGGCTGACGTCAGGTGCCTGCTAGGCTGACGTTCGGTCGATATAGCTCGGAGTTTCGGTCTCGGCAGCTTATCAGATAGCAGCAGCGGCGCTGGCAGGCGCCTCTCGTGGCCACCGCAGCGTGCGCTCTCCGTCTCTCCCTCGGCACTCTCTCGCGCGCTGCTCACCTCGGCTGTCTTATTCCACTTTTTGGTGGACAAATGCACTCACTTTGGGTCTTTGGTCACGTTTTGCTCAAGTTTTGATGGATAAATGCATGCAGTTTGGGTCTTTGGTCAAGTACATTTTGGCCTGAAAGACATGTCAGCTTTGATTGCTCTTTTTCGGGCTAAAACTCTGCAATTTGGTGTTTTTTTTAAATTTGATCTTGGTTTAAGTGCATTTTGGCCAGAGAGTATCTCTCGCCAAACCAGATCAGTATCTGGTTTGGTGGGCATCTGTTGCGAGCTTTTCACCCTCATTGCCTTTTTGGTGGCGAAATCCATGCAGTTAGGTAATTGTTCGAGTGTGTTTTGGCCTGAAAGGCATATCATTATCTGGATCAGGCAAATCTGCATCTGGTTCAGTGAGCATTTGTCGTGAGCTTTTCACTCAAGTTCGTGTGTCCTGTATCCGTGTGCGTTGATGTTTCTCCCCAGGTAGTACACCAATACTTTCCCGTTTTGTACGCACCCTACATTCAACAGTCGTCCTATTGAACATACGTCAATTCATCAAGCCTCGTCACGATGTGATTTGTTAGGTTCAGGGCTGTAAGGGCCTTAAATGTAAAATATCTTAAGCTCGAATCGTACTCCTACATGATTCGTAATTAAAACAATCACAGAGTTTGTAATTTCACACATTTGTTGCGTGCATTGTGCATTCCATGATGTAGCCTCTACTAAACGAACACTTCTTGTGAGAGTTGCTGAATATTTTGGTCACCTGTCAGAAAACAAACGTTCCTTTTCGCTCCTTCCTTCCCCTCTACCCCCATCCCTTACGAATTTCTTGCATCAGACAGCATGGCTGCAGTTCTTTCTGTTATCAAATGATAACGCTGATATTCATGCACTTTGTCACACCTTTAATAGATTTTTACCTTCTCATTCCATCATACCCATCAAGCAAGTTTATTTTTAGGTAAAATGTAGAATTATGAAACACCATCTCCTTAATTGTTACACCAAATGTAGACTTCTAAGCTACATTTTGCTCGTTAGTTTTTAAATAAGCTCTTAACTATTTTTAAAATACGTATTCGGTATTTTCTCCTTTACTGCGTCCCTATCCATCGCTAAAAATAAACCTGATTGAAAACAATAAAATCAAACGCTTTTGAAGTTTTAAAATGCATGGCCTTCGTGATGCATAATACTTTTTTGACCTTGATAGTACTCGCAAAATATTTACCTTAATCAGTGTGTGGGGCTCCGTGTATTATTAGATTCAGTACAAAATATATCGAGCTCTAGTATCTTAGTGCATAATGCGTTGTTCACATGTGTCTGTGAAACTGTATTTTGAAACTTACAATGATTTTAGAATTACACAACATCAAAGTCTAAGTATTATTTCTGGTTGATCAATTCAGAACAATGAGAATTCACTATCAATCATGAGTTGATATGAGTGGTACGTAGAAGTACGTCAGAAATCGTAGAAATCCGTTTATTTCATTTGTGTACGTCAGAGTCATTACACAAGTCTTATTTTTTAGCCGCACAAGTATAGCCTGTGCGCACTGGGCAGCCAAAATCATAGATGCGGAGGCGAAAAAGTTCTTCTGGAAAGCGTGCGTACCAGCAAGTCGTGATATAAGTGTCAATGCGCCTCAAGCTTCAGTCGCGCAATTTCCTGGAGCTAAAACAACTCCGAATAATGAATTCAAATGATGAATTGCAAAAATAGGGGCTATGATTATTTTGTTGTACAATCTGTATCGTAACCTGATATTTCTTATTCACAGATCATCCAAAAGAATATCCGTAGCTATAAATATACACTTGACTTGCAAGATAAGAGGAGTCTTTCAGTTTGAGATCCACCACACATGTGAAGATGCTTCGGGCGATCCAACCTCCGTCTCAACGTGACTCTTCATCACCCAAATGTGCTCTGGCTTACCGATTGGCAACAGAAGCACCAGTCTACTGCTGCTGCTATTACTAATCATGTTTTACATTTCCTCTTGTGAGAAAATGTGCACTATCATATACATACTTATAAGAAATGTACATTGTTGTATACTTATGAGCAAATGTGCACTGTAATAAAAATTGGGATCAGAAGAGGACATAAAAAATTCAAAATTAAAATCACCTAGCCATTAAATAGAAACTATTCCCTCGGGACACTGCAAGATACTTTGATAACAGCGCAGGTGGGGCTAATTCGGGTCGTCCCTGTAATTAAATTGTATTTAACATAATTTTCATTGATTTTTTTGTTCCTGATGTCCGAGTAATTCTTCAGCTTTGCCTGTCATAGTGAAGAGTACTTCTCATTTTCTTTCTCAATAATTTGTATTTGGTATCAGTTACTGATATTGTTCTCCGATTTGCTCTAGTACTTTTTCGATACGTTTATTTTTTATCCCGTAATCTAGGACTCGTGTGAGTTCAGTCGCACAATAAAACTTTCACAAAACTCTCCAATAAAAATTTCCTGCCTATCTGAGCCAGAAACCCCCACGGACTGAACTTTCATTTTTGATTAGTAGAGCCAATAATTCTAACTACTTTTTAGACTTGAAAATCTTTTTAAGCTATCAAAAGAATAAACTTTATTTTCCGGTTAGTAGAATTATCCGTCAAAAATAATGTGCACTTTTTAGACTTGAAAGTCTTTTTACGTCAGCAAATGAAAATAAAACGTAATGAAATTCACGACATTGCCTCTTTACGTTATTCCATTCATGTTGGGTTATTGTGCACCTTCTGGCGCACTGCCACGCTTCGTACAGTCCCTGCTTGCTCCAAGTAATGTTGGGGACGGTGAGGATGATGAAATTTAAAAATTTAATTTTCAACTATCCGAGAATGCAGTGTTGTATTTATTTCGACAGTTTATCAACTTTTTAACTCCAGAGTGATGTTTCTACATACATTCCAATGTTTTCATGAACTACATAAGTATTTTCTTGTAAAATGCTTTTAATAGAGAGGTGTTGTCAGATGCATTCTCATTAACCCTTCAGTACACTGGTGTTCAAGTGTTCAAAGCACAGCTTCCTTGCGTGACCTGAAAATAAGAAACAAAATCATGTTCCTTTATTTTCCGTATGATTCCTTATGATAAGACCCACTGTACTGAACATTGAAATGACCCTTGCCCTTCCTAGTTTGAATAACATTTCAAGATTAAGTACTTGTCTGCGACTGCATAGCTACAGTGTAAGTATAAATTATTACTGTTTGCCTTCGCTTATGAGGTATTTACAACCATGTTATTGGAACGAACACTCCGGCACATACAATCACATTTACTGGTCATGTACGAACTTGTGAACGTTTCGTTGTTTTTCACGATCACGAAGAGATAAGCGGCTGCCTGAGATCTCTTAATCACATTTACTGGTCATGTACGAACTCGAGAAAGTTTCATTGTTTTTCACGATCACGAAGAGATAAGTGACTGCCTGAGATCTCTCAAGCACTCCGCTTTTCACCTAAAATTTCTGCTCTAAATTTCAGCAGCTTTGTCCTTTTCATCTGTCCAAAGTTAGCGCGTACATCGCAGGCCTGAAGTGGTATTGCTTACATCTACTGACAACGTTACTGACATGTACTAGCACTGCTCACGAGCCCAACTCAACACAAGGAGACATATCAAGAAGCAATAAAATGAAATACTATTTCTTTACCACATCTTTCAAGGTGTAGTTGCGCAATTTTTAGCGTTTCACTGCCTTCCAAAAAGTAAGTAAGGCATTTCCAAGGGACTTTATTGAACTTTGGACTCGTAATTTCGGCAACAAATGCTGCTGTTCATTCATCATTCATACAAACTGTATGAACTGTTTTTGTCTCAAGAGTGGAGTTTTCCTAGAATTTACACGCCTTCTCTCTGGGACTAAGTCGGTTTTGTATCCAATGGTCAAAATAGTAAAAAAAACTGTTGTGGTATGCAACCGTCAGCTTAGTTAAAAGTTACCCTGTGGTACAAGGGGTAGACAGAAGATTCTGATGAGTTTGCTTGTATGTTCTGAGCTCTGGCTTGATGAAGTAAACTTTCAGCTGACTGGGCTCATCGTTCGGACTAACGAAGGGCAGTCATATCAAAGAAGCTTGCTATAAGTAAGTCAGTTACAACATTTTGAGGAGTACACGTTGTCAGATATATGATAACTATAATCTGTATCAGTGTAGTTTGTGAAACTCACTCTTAATGCACCGTTTCCATTCATTATAAAATTAGAAAGTACAATTAACCGGAAGTCTCTAATTATATCGCAATTGACAGATAATTTACCAAGGGTTGCGAGCAAATATTATGTATTCTCAGAAACAATCTAACAGCAGAAACAACAAATCCTAGTGTGGTTTCAACATGAAAGTCCTAGTCTGGTTTCAACACGAAATCCTACTCCGGTTTCAATACGAAATCCTAGTCTGGTTTCAACACAAAATCCTAGTCCGGTTTCAATATGAAATCCTAGTCTGATTTCAATACTAAATCCCAGTCCGGTTTCAATACGAAACCCCTAGTCTGGTTTCAACACGAAAACCATAGAAAAGAAAGAAAATCTTAGTCTGGTTTCAATACGAAAATCTTAATGTTGACTAAAGGAAAGAACCTAGTGTTCACGAAAGAATCTAGAGTTGACGAAAGAAAGCTGGAGCAGCGTTCACTAGATGCCCGGTGTGATGGCTAGGGGCTGTTGGAATGGTGTGGCAGTGGCTGCTCACGGTTCGCTGTATCGGGGTAGGGGTGAGTGGGGGCACTACGGTCGATTCGGGGGTGGAGTGGGGGCTTTGCAGGAGGGTAAGGTGGATGACTGCTAGCTGGCGTGTAGGATAGGTTGTCACTGAGGAGGTGACGCAAGAAAGCGAGTTCCATCAGGGAACGATAGCTCTGTTGATTGTGCGCCCTGTAGTTTATATTTAGTTCAGCTCAACTAACTTCATTTGAGTGAGCGTTTTAGTATAGGTTTTCACGGAAGAAAGCGAGTTCCATCAGGAAACGATATACATAAGTATTAAATAACTCTTGAATTTTTGTAAGTTCATGTAGTTCAGTTCAGCTAAACATACTTCTTCATATTGAGTGTTTTGGACTTTGAAATAAATAAATACTAAATAACTCCTAAACCTTTGGAAGTTCAAAACCGCCAAGTCCATTTTTATTTCCACGTAGAATTTAAGCGTGTGCACCTTCATCAGGATAATTTACCAACAATGTTTAACATTTCACTTGCAAGAGTAATTTATGTAGTTTGTACGCACCTGACCATTAATGTTTTTTATTCACACAACACTGCATTGAGTAACAGCGTCACAGGATTTTCTTGACAGTGGCAGTTGCGTAAGAAGATTTTTTTGACACCACAGAGGTGGACTACGTTCATAACTAATTCAATTCTGTAAGAAATGGACAAGAAACTTGACTGGAAATCAGGTTTGGCCTGATAAGCAAGTAAGTCCAGGTGTCTGTTGCTCTGAGCTAATGATGATGTTTCTGTGGTGTTGGAGGTAAACCAGTTTGCTTGAGCAGTTAGGGACAAGATATCAATTTTGGTCGAGCTGCCTACCTGTGACTTGGCACAGGCGCATTGTTCATGGGAAACTATCGAGTGAGATAGTTTCATGATTATTTAGTTTTTGAAGACAATTGTTTGGCAGGTAGAACAGGAAAATTGTTTGGTTTTTGAAGATGATTGTTTGACAGGTAGAACAAGAGAATCACAAGTATGCACTTGCAAAGGAAGGTGAAATAGTTCTTGATGTAGCATTAGACTTGTCCTCAAAAGACTGATAATAACTTTCTCTACACGATAGTTTCTTGATTATTTAGTTCATGAAGATGATTGTTTGGCAGGTAGAACAAGAGTATCACAAGCATGCACTTGTAAAGAAAGGTGAAATAGTTCTGGAAGCATTGGACCTGTTCTCGAAAGAATGATGAAAACTCAAATGGCAGCGCATGCTAACTTGCGTGCGCCAAATGCTTGAGTTATGCGTCTCGACAACTAATGCGTCCTTCGTCCTTTCAAAATAATGGAATCCACTATGACTGCTACAGATCTTAGACATTAAAACTTAAGAAAAATTTGGAGGAGTCTTTTTTCCCGTGGATTTTATCGCTTTTACTCGACAGTACAGTATAATATGTACATAGAAGCAATTTCCACCATTTCATTTTGCATTCAGCAAACAATTTTATAAAATAGCACAGCAAAATTGGTTCATCTCCCATATTTGATTCATTAGAAACAACAAAAGAAAGGTTCACCCAAGCGTTGAATCATGGGTTCAGTGAGTAGTTACTGGCGTTTTTGCACGAAAGGAAAGTGACTGGAACTGAAGCTCCTTGTGCGTGTGTGTGTGTGCGACGCCTACTTTCAAGTGGGATCGTGTCGGATGAAGCCAAAGCTCGCTCAGCCCCTCCCTCCTTGCTGCGCAGCCTCCCGACATGCCTGGGTTATTAGCTGATCATCAGCGACTGAGCTGACCGTCACTGACTCTTGTCTCCACGCCACCCACAGCCAGTTTGCCAGCCATCCAGCATCTAAAGCCGCTTCGCCAGCCAGCCAGAGATCACCTCGCAGCCAGTCAGCAAGCCATCTCGCCGCCCCACGCAATTGGCGGGAAGGCGGCCGCAGATCATAGACGTCTGGAAGTCGCACGTCGTCATCGCCTTGCTTTCTTGCTTCCTGGATTGTTCGCTAACGTTCGTCGCAGTTCTTCAAGCTACCTCCTTAGTTTCCGTGGTAAATTCGCATATTTCTTCAAGCTGCCTCTTTAGTTTCCATGGTAAATTTACGTACTCTAAACGTATCGGCTACCACCTAAGTTTCCTCGGTAAATTCACGTATTCTAAGTTTTAACACGTTGACTGCGATTGGTTAAAATGAAGTTCAGTATTCAACTCTAGTTTAAATTCAAAGGTTCTTAAAAGTTTTTTAAAAACCAAACTTAAACTGGGTACATTAAATACTGTTAATTTTAAAAGATTGTTAAAACTTTTTAAACTACCCACCGATTAGTCGTAGCGCAGTCAACGTGTTAAGTTGTATTTCCTGTAGATAATCAAAATATCCTAGCAGTGCGAGGTGAGATACAACTTCACTTATTAGCTAATAATGGAAAGCATTATCAATATGTTATGAAAACATGTGAATTTCTTTTCCTTCATTTAACACGACTGATAAAAAATTCTCATGTTAATTAGTTGATATCCTCTCTGTGAGCATCACCACAATACCAAAGATCATTTTCATGTTTGGAATTAACATCAATGTAGATTTTTTTTGTATTTGAAAGGTGTACAATTTCTTCCTCAGCAGAAATGAAACCAACACATTCCGCTATCTCATGTTTGTAGCACCATATCTTGATCTTAAGAAAACCGGAAGATCTTAAGAAAACCGTGAGGCTTTATTTTGTGGCGATGTTGTGCATCTAATACCAGTAATTCAATTCATCAGCGAACGTTCATGACAACTAACGCAGTGTTGGACAACTTGACTGGAATTAACCGTCATTGCGTCCTGGTGTTAGATATGACGCATTTGAAAACCAATGTACAAGATTATAAGTATCAGGCTTGATTGGAATAAAGCATCCTTTTGGTTGTTGTGAACAGGCAGGAACGGCTTGTTGGTTGGCGGGCTCGTGCTCGGCTGCTTCCGGCATGTCGGTGTGGCTGAGGTTCCCTTCTCTCTCTGTACGTTACACAGCCACCGCTTTGCCTGTTCAATGATGGACTAGTTGTCTTTGTGAGGAGCTTAGCACGTTCCCCACGTATTGGGCCATAAGTGCACCGATAGGGAAATTGTTCATCCACGTACCGGTATGACATTTCATTTGTTTCGCGTCCTTTTTAAAAATCACTGTTATCATGCGAGGGAAAATGTCATCGTGCAATGGAATTTTAATATTGTTTAGGAAGGATATATATGTATGTATTCGAGCAGTGAAGTCGATTTATGTCGCGGTCATCATCGCGTGCTTGGACTTGAAAATGTCTAATCTATAGAGCTTTAAGGAGTTTGTTTCACGATCCAACGTGCAAAATTTTAACAAGATTTAGAAGTTTTAAATAGAGTCAAGTGCCAATCTTCTCAATTCAATGGTACAACTCACATGTGCCTCAAGTTTGTGTGTAAACGATCTTTGTTCATTTCCTGTTAGGTTGCCATATAGGAGCCTCGTAGCTTGTTACAGGCTCACAATGCTAATATTATTCACTATTAGATGTTAAGTATATCCTTATGTCTAGCTTTTACAATGTACATATTTGTAGTGGATGAGTTGTCCAAGTTCTGTTCGAGATTTGTAGAGTTGTGCAAAATACTTTTGACATTTTACTGTGAGATCTGCTGCAGAAAAGTAGGTTAATACTGAATTTAATGTTGTCAACGATTTAATAATTTCGTTGCCACATGTGGGTAATATGGTACAATTGAAGACGTTTTTCACGAATGACATTGTGCTCGCAAATGCTTAGTTTTCGAGATTTTTTATTTTGAAGTTATAGGAACGTCGTTTATAAAATTAATTGAACAAACGGACAAGTAAATAAGCAGAAATGCGGTTTTGACGTAACGGTAGGTGAGGGTTAGTTAAAGTTAGGTTAGTTAAGTAAACTAACCTGAACTAACCTTAGTGAACCTAAAATAACTTTACTTAACTCAGCCCTACCGAGGCCGATGTCTCTCGCCAAAAAACTTGGCGTGATCCGCGTCTGCGAAGCGCCGGAAGAGCCAAATCGAAACTGCCGTTAATGCTATTCTTACCTGAACGTTATTTATGCTATATCTTGCAAACTAAGCATTTGTGAGCACAATGTCATTCGGATGAAACGTCTTAAAATGTCTCCAATTACCTAGATTTCGCAACGAAATTTTGAAAATCGTTGACAACATTAAATTCAATATTGCCCGAAAAGATAATTTGTTATAAAATGCATATCAAATTATTTATTATATTGAATCCATACATCAAAAAAAGAGTGCCAACTAGCATTTATGAATGAGGCTAAGCGCTAATATATCTCACTTTAATTTAAGTGGAGTCCGTCAAAAGTAACTGGAAATCGGTGCTGTTATAGCGTGGGGCCTACCACACTATAGCATGTCTACTCTAGCTAGTCCTATAGCGTGAGGTCTACCACACTATAGCATGAGATCTACCTCTAGCTGGTACTATAGCGTGAGTTCTACAGCACTATAGCATGAGATCTACATCTAGCTAGTTCTATAGCTTCAGGTTAGGTTACTAATGGAGCTTGTTCATTTTCATACATTTAATTCAACGATAAACACTTAATTTACACATCTCAAACAGCACCTGGGTTGTCGAAACAAAGCATATATCTCACGCTATGGTAGCACTCTGGAAATTCCTATTTTTATTGCATTGCCTGTCATAATTCAAGACAAGCAGGTCCACTTATGTCCCGGGGGGGTAGAAAATTCATAACTGTGACGCTTGTTTCGCTAACTGAATTTCCGTCCAACATTTTTCCTGTTCGACATAAAAATGTTCCACTCGTCACCTACGCTGGATAACTTGTCAAATTTAATCAGTTACAAATGACCATAACTCTGCACAAGGGACAATTGGTTGTTGATAAACTATATGACAGAAAATTCATCAAACTGTTGTTATGAAACTCTGACTTGCACAACCGATCATTGCGGCCACTAATGTACAAGGGACCAATTTAGATTCCACACGGCAGCTGTGCACACAGATCAAGACCGCGATGATAATATCTCAGTCTACTTCATTCATGAGAAACACAGTGGACTAAAGTTCCCATCACTATTTGCTGCTCTTTTCGCCTCTAGTTTTAGCAAGGACGAAAAGCCTCGAGGCCAGTTCATTTCGTCCTAGTTACGTTGGCTGCGTTTGCTTTAACTAGATTGTAATGATAACATTTCGATAAAGCACGATAACCATCGATGAAGGCTGGTGGGAATGCTCGCTTTAGGACCGTGGATTGATTAACTTTAGAATAGCTCTATAAATCAGAGCAGTTTCTTCCGTACGTGTTTTGTTTGGTCTCTTGGTCGAATTGAAGTTTGTGTGTTGGTACAGCCAAATATACGCAAAAGCTATGTGCATCCCGTTTGACAACTGTACTGCAATGTTCGTATTTTGAAACATTATCCATTTCGGTGTATAATCCATTTATCCATAACATTATCCAATTTGGTGTATAACGTAATGTTTCGTATTTCGGTTCCATTTTGAAACATATAACAATCATGCCCTTTTCAAAGTGTTCTTGATGGCGTTCTTGCGTCATCACTCACGTTCGACAACTTGTCATCTCCAAATCTACAAGATATGGTTTTCTCTTGGCCACCGGATTCTTTCTTCACAATTGTTACCACACGCACTTGCTCGTAAATTAGTTTCACAGCACAAACTACACCCATGGTGTTGATGCAGAGTAAACATTTTAAATGATTTAAAAACATTATTTTGAAAAGCTGTTTCAATTACAATTTCAGCTACTTAGCGACAGTAGGCCGCATACAGGCTGTAGGGAATCACTTGTCCATGAGTTCAATTCATTTTTGACGAGTCATGGCCGATGCAAGCTAGGTTATCGAGTCACGTGTTTTCCGGTCACATCAGGCAGGCCACGTTTGTGCGTGGAACTGTGGGTGCTGCTACAGCGTGAGGTCTGCCACACTATAGCATAAGATCTACCTCTAGCTAGTACTATAGCGTGAGGGGTGCTGCTATAGCGTGAGGTCTACCACACAATAGCATGAGATCCACCTCTAGCTAGTACTATAGCGTGAGGTCTACCACACTATAGCATGCGATCTATCTGCAGCTTGTACTAAATGAGGTTAGGTTAGGCTACTAATGGAAATTACTTATTTCCATACATTTAATTTAGCCATAAACACTTCATTTGTACGTCCCAAACTGCACCTGTGTAGGCGATATATGGCGGCAGACCTCACGCTATAGTAGCACCGAGTTGTGTCCCACGGTGGACACAAGAATGCCGTGTGTTCTCGCGTTACCATTGCTTTCCTCTCTGGTAGTTTTCTCTCATGCAAGTAGATAATTATATATTCTATAGCAGCAGTTTGCACGAAGAGCTAACTTCAATCCCCATAGGCATATTAACAGACGGACAGCTGTATTGTTTATCCCTAGTTCTGGCTTTAATGTATTTTAACCCTTTTGTGTGAGAATTTGTTTACTCATGTTAGAGTTATTACAACCACCGTCATAACACTGGCACTGGTATCAGGTGGCCAGCAAAATTTGGGAAAAGAACTGCCCCTGGGAAGGGAGTAAACTTTAAAGAATTCATAAGGGTACAGATTTGTCTAAATATGAAAATGTTAAGGTTGTTTATGGGTTTAGATCTTAGAGTATCTTTCTCGTTTTCTCTGCTCTCGAATACATGTGTTCCGAAGCATTTAGAGTGGCGTAGAAACCACTAGAATTGGTCTATGGAGCAGAGGAAAAATGTGATTTTCTCTGACGAATCATCGTTTACCTTATTTCCGACATCCGATTATTTTCAACAGAAGGGCTACGTGTCTGTAATAGTCGACTCTGTCGCTTTATCTCTTAATTATATTCGATGTTTCTTTACTCCTTGAGATACATAAGTAATTTTTCAGCAAATAGTACGAAGAACTCCTAATCTAGCTATCGTCTTCGTCACGGTTCCGAGATCGTCATGCAAAAGGCCTTCATTATCTCAAAAAATTTTTTCGAAATTTTCGTGTTAAATTATGCGTGGTAATTCGATATTCATACGTGTTTACTATTATGTCAGCATCCCCATAATCAAGTTCATTTAACTGTCTCTCAAACGCTTGTGTATCTGCTATCTCCTAACGTTTGTTTGAGACTTAGTTCTATGTAACCCACTGACCAAGATCTATCGAAGGTCTTGGAAACATTTTAGGCCTCTGTAGAGAATGCAGCCAAAATGGCGAAAGCTCACCACAAGTTTTACAGGTTGACACGTGGCAGCTGTAACTCTTCCTCTATTTGACGTTATTTTATTCTAATTTGCCTGTCATTGCACCTACACCTTCTGCTTAATTACCATGTTTACATCAATGTCTTTGTTTTGAATAAACTTATATCCAAGAAGTTTATAAAAATAAACTTTCCAGTAGTTCATTTTCTAGAAAACACAAGAAAACTGCTTTGTAAGTATTTCGATGTGAAAATGGTGCCGTAAATTTTAGGAACTTGAAAGCTCAAGCACTGTAATTGAATTTGAGAACCTAAAACGGTGTCCTTCCGGTAATTTAGAAACAAATTCACCAAAATAACTTGCAACATTAAACTCGCCTCTCAATGACCATAAAACATGTGGTGCATAAAACGTAAAATAAACAGTAAATACAGTTTCATCGTATTCTCGATTCAAAAGTGCATCGGATCCAGTTTCTATTCATTCTCGATTCGGAAGTGAATCGGATCACTTTACCTTCCTTCATCAGTGACACCGTAACTGAAAGTGTTTACCCAGCAGCACCTGTACAGTTGTACTTGTTCTGCACACGGTACGGCTTTGTTGACATGCTCTTGTTCGGCGTGCTGTCACTGGCTGGCTGGCTGGCTAAAGAAGTGGTTGGAAAACTTCATCCACTCTGGGACTGTCTAGAGACGAACCAAAACGAGTAAGGACAAAACTGCGCTGATTCATAGAGATCTAAGAGCATAATTTTCCATTCCTAATTATTGTTTGCTGCGGTGTGTAACGGACATCGAATAAAATATCATTGTTGAATAAGCCTTTCGATTTCAAATGATACATTGGATGGTTTTCAAATTTGGTAGAAGCTATTAAGAGCACATGATCTTCTTGAAGAGAACTGAGCTCAGTTTCTGCCTACGTGCTAACAAAAAGAAATGTGTCTCTCTAGATTCAATGTGAAACTCTGTCTTGGGAATGTTCTTGTCTGTGGAAAGTACCCACCTTCTGTTCGTTCAAGGATCTTCCATTCTTTGATTGGTTTCATAACTATGGCAAATAGATGGAAAACTTTGTGATCTCTCTAATGGACTTGTGTACATGAGATTCAAAATTTGAAGTGTACCTGACTTTTCTCTGTTATTCGGAGCTGCTTGTACTCTTTGAGTGCCCCTACAAGCTGTCAGGTTGCATGGACTTTTGTGGAAGAAATCCATAGACTTTCAAGAT
>JACJUY010000038.1:180857-267039 GCA_014220935.1 Platorchestia sp. MABIK
GCAAGATGGGATCTTGTGTATGAGATGGTATCAGTTGGGCGAGAAGGGATCATTTTTATAAGAAATGATGTAAATGAGGTAAGATCACCTGAGTGAGAGATGTTCATGTAAGAAAGTCATCTAAAATTACAATCACTAAAGTAACCAAGAATCCCTTGAGTAAGATGACTAGAGTTATTCTAAAAGTACAGGGTCACACAAGTCTGTTCAGGTACAGTGCAGTAATGTAGGCTCATTTTAGAGTGTGGTAGGTACCACTTGTGTGTTTAGATGGACTCGTATGTTCAGGTACGCATCATTCAAGCTAAATGGAATAAACTGATTTCTAGGAAATCTCACTTTTAGGATAAAAAGGAAAACTAACATGGAACCAAGTGTATGGAAGCGATCATTTTGAATGCCATAGGAATCATAAAGAGGAAGTAGAATAAATATTGCTGTCTAGCATTCCTTCCATAGTGAGGTGGTGACCTCTCAGGAGGTATAGGGTAGGCAATAAATTTGGGTTAGCTGAGCTTGTCTGACTTTCCAGGGTAAGGTTACTTTACCTATAGACAGGTCTTCTTGACTTTGCTTTGGTTTCTTTCAGTTTTACTGATTTTTTCTTTGTTATCTTTTCCTTCATTTGCTGTTTCTATGTACAGAGGATCTTCTGTTGGAACACACCTCTTGTGCATATTTCTCATTTTCTAATGTCCATACCGAGTGGCCCTCCCTCCTCAGGGGGATACTACTATTGTATTTATAGGAATGAGCATTCCCTGGGGGAAAATGTTAGGGCCCAAGCTGAGAGTTAGGTAGGCCTTTTTGTTGATATAAAATGCTTATGTTATGTTAAGGACCATCTTCATTTTTGGTTCACTGCTGTTCTGTTTTTCAGCACCTACTACTTTTTTCTCCAACTTTGATCTTGGGTTATAAACATCTTTCACAACTTCAGTTTCTATGCTCTTTCTACATAGATTCTGCGTGCACTAAACTCCATACTTAATGGGGCCTTTCTTCTTCCTCTCTTTGGATTGCATTTGTTGCAGATAGGGAGGCTTAAACTAACTAATAATCTAATTAGTGGTCCTCTCATATTCAATTTCTGGAGATTGCCTTTGTTGTGGCTAGGAAGCCTTGAACTAATTAATATGATTATAATTACAAGATGGTGTAATTTTGCAGTAAAGATATTCATTCTGAGTAGCTTTATTTTTGCCATTTTGATAACAATTGTTATAAATTTTTAGCTTGTTATTATATTATACAGTGAGTTTAGTGGTAAACAAAATACAAAACTTTATGAAAATTGTTATCATAGTTAATGATTGGACAAGTTACTCTGCAGTTCAAAGTTCCACAGTGATGGTAAGCTGTACTGACTTGAGCTGCATTAGTGAAGGCTGTAAAATATCATTTATTTTTAAATCTCATCGCATTATCACCAGAGTAAAGGAAAACACTGTAAGTGGTAGTTTTCAATTTATAAAAGACTTCCATTTGTAGCTTCTTGAACCAGTTTTGAGAACTTATTTGTTACAAAATTTAATTATTGCAGTTATTATTGATAGTACTTTGCAGTAGTTACTAATTATTACAATTTAGTTATATAATGTAATCATTAGAATTATTACAACTCAATACCCAGTAGACATGTACCTGAGGAGCATACTTTTTCTAGCATCACCCAAACAGAGAAAACTTAATTTCATTATTAGGCCATTGAGTTAGTCATTGAAGGTACTGCTTGCTTGGTGCCAACACGTCTAGTGTCTCTTATCTATCTCTTGCTTCACGTCTTTGTCTTGAGTGCGTTGTTTTGGGTGGAACCGCCTTGCTATCAAACCCATCTCCTTTACTGCCATTTCAAATTTTTTTTTGCCATCACCATTATTGTGAAGATTCTTTCTCTGGCATAAAATAAAGAGGGTTATGAACCCTCCTATCAACTATCTGTAATAGTTTGATTATAAGCCATATCTGACATAAGCATAGGGATTTAAAACTACTCCCTTGCGTACTCTTCAACAAATACGTTGGTGTCTTGAGACACCTAGTCTTGCTCACCTGTGCAAGCAACAGCTGAAAATCTTTCTATGTTGGTCAGTAAGTAATGCACATATCTTCTAGTTTTCTACTTTCATCATACCATGGAAAATGAAATGTTGAGAAAATCTTCAAGGTGTTCAAGGGTATTTATCAATGGGAATTAGTGCTCTCAGGAGGAAAATGAATTTTTTTCAACTTTTATCTTGTTTCATGAACTTCTTATTAACTTGCTGTTTCTATGCACCTTGTGCATAGATTCTGGGTTCCCATATCTCCACACTAAATGGTGCCTTCCTCTCTTTGGATTGCCTTTGTTGCATAGTGTTCAATCACGTGTTCAAGATGACAGTTTTGGGTACTCGCGTAGTCATGGTTGCACTTATTTTTTGTGATACTATGAGTTTCATAATTATGAGTCTCATAATTCTCCAAATGCAAGACTAACCTCCGCGGTGGTTCCACTCCGTTAATTTTTTTTTGTATCTTGTAACCTTTACTTCGTATTTCCAAAGTACATTGCAAATGAGAATTAAGGAACCTCAGTTTTTTTATATCTGTGCATGTGTTGGCATTCGCAGCAATCGTGTGGACGACCTAAGGTAATTATTGTATAGTAGTTCCTAAATTTTTTTAGCACGAGCTAAGGCATCCTGGATACTCGCCAAATCAGGGGCAAAATTTTCGAACGATTTTCGTCGTCGTACGCAGCGGTAAAGCTTGTAGCGGAAGTTTTAAGTGGACTTGGCTGCGCTACGATCTGTAGCACGCTGCACAGTCAGCAGAACTTACGCTGTTATCCATACCGCTACGTTCGAGGACAAGAGTTGAGTGAAAGTCCGGCCACGCGACGTGGCAAGTGTGAATGTAGTTGTAGCAATCAGTAGTCAAGTTTTAATTTTTCGTGCGTAGCAATGCAAACTTTTTTATGTTTATTTATAAGCGCCGTTGGCAAACCTCTCATTCAAATCTAGAGAGAGCAGGTCTCGTATAACTTCGAAAATGCTTGCTCAGTACTAACATTTGACACTTGATGTCATTTGCGACTATTATCCGCGATTGCACCTAAAATGCATTACAAATTAGAGGCACATTGTGTTGCGGAGAAGTTACAGCATGCGGATTTTAAACCGTTTTCGTAGGATGCTTGATTGCTACTGATTGCTACACACAGAACAGAGCTCATATCACTCACCGCACAGCGCTGGCTTCACAGAAGGTCTCATTCTCGCGAGATGCTTTAACACGTTGACTGCGGCAGGCAAAACTGAAGTTCAATATTCAACTCAAAGTTAAAGTCAATTGTAGTAAGCAATCTTGAAAATTGCCAGCATTAACTGGATCGTGCCTTCGTTTATCTTCAATTAAGTATTCATGAGAGTTGAGTTTGTGACTACGGGTTGGTCGGTAGCATTCTGAAAATCCCCTCCGTGGCCACTGGTGGCTCACGTCGCAGTCGAAGTGTTGAGGAAGGTACTCATGCTCACGCTAGCATTGCCCATGGGACACCTAAAGCGACACGAGACGACTGGTTCTCATGACGTCACAAGGTGCCCGGTGGTTTGCGGAGTTGTATTAGACTTGCGGGAGTTTGGGCAGTCGGATTATTTGGCGGAGAATTTTGGGTTTTTTAAAAGGAAGTCATGGAAAAGATACTTGACGTTGCGTTGAACTTTTTCGGCCGGAATATTGAAATGACGTCACGAGATGCCCGGTGGTTCGCGGAGTTGACGTGTTAAACTTATGTTAGTTGGGCAGTTGGATTGGTTGGCAGAGAATGTTGCTTCTTTTAAAAAGGAAGTCTTAAAAAAGATACATGACGTTGCGTTGGCGAAGAATGTTGCGTCTTTTAATGAAAAGGAAGTCACGGCAAAAGTACTTGGAGTTGCGTCGGACCTATTCGGTCGGAATATTGATGGCTGAGTATGCGCTTCAGTGAGAGGCCTTGGCTGTGTCGTTCTCTTTCTCTATCGATTTGCAGCGTCGCCATAGACGCTGCTTTTTCAGCGCTACTTAATCGTAGAACAATCGCTGATTTTTGTCCTGACGAACGACTGATTGTGCACTGCAGTAGTATTTGTACTGCATCGCCTGTGCATTGCACCAGTCATTGCATCGCAGCAGTCATTGCATCGCACCAGCATTGCATTGCATTGCACCAGTCATTGCACCGCACCAGCATTGCATTGTACCAGTCATTGCATCGCAATAGTCTTCTTTGTGCTCTGCGTTATTCTTTGCACAAGTTCAACTTTTGCACTGCGAGTCTTAGAACTTCATCTGTTCATGCACCGAACTAGCTTAGGCACATCGATTAGTTGTCATTATCGCAGATTCACCGCCTATCACGAATCTTCAAGATCTAAAATCGAATAAACACGGGACAATTTTTGTAGATAATAAATGGAATTGTTGATAATCACAGTCTCTGTGTACAGGGAATCAGGTGTGGGGGATGCACGTGTGCATAGATTCCTCGTTTCCTTTATTCTATGCTGAATGGTGTTTTCCTCTTTCTCTCTTTAGAAAACATTAAATGGGATTAGCGAAGTTTAAACTAACTAAAAATTTATCCTCATTTGTGGCCAAATCGTAGAAGATCGATTCATTACTAATTTAGAGTTTATCGATGGTTGAATGCTCTTCCCTAGGTAGGTTGTATTGCATTGATTCCTTGTGGAGTATTTCCCTACCATTTCAGACAGGCATTTTTTCCTTGCCCGAGAAACATGATTCTATTTCTGGTACGTATGACTAGCACGAGTGAACCAGATGATCACCCTCAAATGAACCAGATGATCACCCTCAAATGAACCAGATGATCACCCTCAAATGAACCAGATGATCACCCTCAAATGAACCAGATGATCACCCTGAAATGAACCAGATGATCACCCTGAAATGAACCAGATGATCACCCTCAAATGAACCAGATGATCACCCTCAAAAGAACCAGAAGATCACCCTCAAATGAACCAGAAGATCACCCTCAAATGAACCAGAAGATCACCCTCAAATGAACCAGAAGATCACCCTCAAATGAACCAGAAGATCACCCTCTAATGAACCAGGTGATTACCCTCAAATGAACCAGAAGATCACCCTCAAATGAACCAGATGATCACCCTCAAATGAACCAGAAGACCACCCTCAAATGAACCAGATGATCACCCTCAAATGAACCAGATGATCACCCTCAAATGAACCAGAAGATCACCCTAACATTAGCCATGTGATGATCCTGCTTGCGACGCTGGAGTGTGTGAGTGTGCGCGTGTCTGGAGCGGCAGTACATACCTTCCTGCTCCTTTCTGTCATTCCGTGTCAAGGTTGTCCAGCGCTTTGATCTTCTTCCAAGATAGGCGATCGATCCGTCGTGAGAAATTACCTGCTTGTAGCGTGGCTGTCTCGTCTTCTGCTCTACCCACTTACAAGCTCGCTAGTGATACCTACTTACCTACCTAACACTGCTGCTGTTTTGACGCGTTACACAGAGAACTTTGCGCCATTTAGGCTAGAAGTATAGAAATATCATATGCTGGAAATAAACATCTATGCTGGAAGTAAACATCTATGCTGGAAATAAACATCTATGCTGGAAGTAAACATCTATGCTGGAAGTAAACATCTATGCTGGAAGTAAACATCTATGCTGGAAATATACATCTATGCTGGAAATATACATCAATGCTGGAAGTATACATCAATGCTGGAAGTATACATCAATGCTGGAAGTATACATCTATGCTGGAAGTATACATCTATGCTGGAAATGTACAAATATATACTGGAGACACACAACTTCAATACTGGAAGTTTTAAATCAATGCTGGAAATGTACAAATATTGTACGTTTGTGTGGGTGTTAGGAAGATGATTCGGAGGCTGGTGTACTTTCAAGTTTGGTTATTTAAAAATAAATGTTTTTAGCATTAATTATTCTTGAAACATTGGGGCTACGTGTTGAAGGGTTTCTTTAGAAATCTTTGTATTAATTGTCTTTATGAGAATAGTCGCTCGTTAAGGAGTGACGTGAGTTGAGTCCAATTTTATTAGCTTCCCCGCCGACGGTGTTCAGTATGGTCTAATCTGAAATGCTATCTGTATAGACGTTGCCAAATGAAGAAATCTATCCCACAGTTGCTCATCAAAATAAAAAAGAAAAAATGCCGGTCGTGTAAGTTATCAGGAAATCGAAAATTTATGGTCTAGTGCAAGATTATTCTCAAAGTGTTACCGATTTTACAATTATGACCATCCAATTTAACAACCGAAATCCGAGTTACGTCTTCCCTTGCCATATGTTCGGGTATTCCAAGTCCCATCCGTATTTATCCTGAAAATACAAGATTTGTGTTTTACTAGTACGTCAAACTTGAACCATTTGAGCTTCTAAGGGTTTTTCAACGTTCGTTTTTTGCTTAGGTTAGTTTTAGTGGGGACGATTTCTATCAGATGAGCTGTTTTTTTAATGTAGGGAGATCCAATGTGCGTGTGCAGTTTCTGGCATTGCGTTGATGTTTTCATTTTGACGCATTTAACTGGACTAGATGTTTAATTGGGACGATGAGGTCAATAAATCGTAGTAGAAGTAATTTGACGTCAATTTTAATTTTGATGGTGGCTATTTATTTCGCCTAAACTTGCTGCCTCTGTCAGATATGGGAAGGTAAACACCTCTAATAGTTCAGCTGAACACAAGTGCGCGTAGGTTACAACTTTAAATTTCAGCGCTGCTTTCTGCGTATCTGTCGGCTGCATTTACTTAGTAGTAGTAAAGTAAGGCAAGTTGCTAGCGCTTCGCAAACCAAGTACACATCGCGCCGAAAGTCACAAAGTTTGATAACTGTATATAACGTTTTCACTCCCCACAGATCACTCATTCGAATTTAGCCCAAAGTCACAATGAGCCCGCTTAGGATTATCACTGAGATAGAACAGAGATTGTCAAAAGAGGCTCGGAAGGCAATTTACTCGGCTTCATTTACAAAGCTTACCAGGAGAATTTATTAAGCTTGCCACGAGGCTGGCGACGCAGTGGGTGAGATCTACCATTTGTGAGCACGTTAAAGACAATTTACGTAGCTGCATTTACTAAGCTTGCCACGAGGGTGGCGACGCAGTGGGTGAGACGTACCTACTAAGCACGTCACACGGAGGTGAGAGGCAGGCGCACCAGAGACGTAGTCTAGAGTAGTCCAGATCCAACGGAGGAGTCCGGCCTTGACCAGGCGGCGGCACCGATGTTGACGCTGCTGTCTGTTGGCAGTGTGGTGAGGTGGTGTTTGGCGGTGTGGTTGTGTTGGTATGGTGGTGTGATGGTATTTGGCGGTGTGGTGGTGGTGTTGTGTTGGTCTTGGTATGGTGGTGTGATGGTATTTGACGGTGTGGTTGTGTTGGTCTCGGTATGGTGTTTGACGGTGTGGTTGTGTAGGTAGGGTGGTGCGATTGTGTAGGTAGGATGGCGTGGTGTGTTTATGTTTGCATAATGGTGTTCGATGTTATTGTGGTGTGATGGTGTTTGATGGCATGGTGGTTTGGTTGAGTTTGTTTGGTGGTGTTCGATGGCGTAGTGGTGTGATGGTGTTCGATGACATGGTGGTGTAATGATGTTTAACGGTATGGTGGCGTTTGACGGTATGGTGGTGTGGTTGTATTGGTACGGAGGTGTTAGGTGTGATTATGTTGGCATCAGTATAGTGGTGAAGGTGTTTAGTGGTAGGCTGGCGTGGTATTTGATGGTAGAATGGTGTGGCGGTGTTGAGTAGTGAGGTGGTGTGGTATTAGATGGTAGAGTGATGTGTAGGTGGTTTTTGAAAAGGGCGGTGTGACACTTATTTGTGATGCTAGTAAGCGACGCTGGGGATGCATTTTGAAAGTGTACTTACGCTGTGTTTAGTTTTCAGTGCGAACATCATTAATGCCAACAATTGCTGTAAACGTTCTTTCGATCCATCAATCATGAAAGTAGCTTCATTTTCGGATATCAAATACTGCTCGTTGTATTGATTATTGCGCTTTCATTGGAAATTTCATTAGCAGATCAGCGTGAATTCGATCGACTAGTGTCAATTATTCAGATCGTTCGACCAGACTTCACCTCTTGACTAATTTTTATACCGATTTGGGTGACCTCTATTCTCTGCCGTTATCCCGAACGTTAGAGACCAGTTTACTTCAACACTTCGACTGCAACATGAGTCATATTTGGTCACTACGGGAGTTTTTATGTACTACTCACCGACCAGTAGTCACAAACTCAATTAAAAAAAAACATTTAATCAGAACTAAATGAAAACACGATCCAGTTAATGTTTCGTATTTTCAACGTTGCTCACTACAATTAAGTTTACATTTGAATTGGATATTAAACTTGAATTTTACCTGCCGCAGTCAGAGTGGTAAACAAATGTTGCTGACATCTTCGGTCTCTTGCTTGTGAACTAGCTCGAGGTGGCTTCTGCTGAGCGGCGAGTGTTGTTTGAGTAATGAAAACAGTTCACATGACATTGCCATTACCCCCACAACATTGGTACTGTGCTGATAAGTTATTGCCATTACGATCATAACATTTGTAGTGTGGTGTTGGATGATAAGTCATTGCCATTGCCACCATAGTATTGGTAGTGTGTTGTTGGATGAGAAGTTATTGTCATTACAGCCATAACATTTGTAGTGTGTTGTTGGATGATAAGTTAGACCGATGTTGTTGGTTGATACGTTGGTGTGGTGTGGCAAAAGTTCCGATCAAATTCTCAATATAGTTATAGTTTCAACTTCAAGTATTCCTACGCTCCCATTGATTAACGGCGCTGAAGAAATGAGATCTAGGCCTTCCAAGTCTTCTTTAAGGAGTATTAATTCTTTATTAAATAGTCTGCACAATTCGTATGCAACGTAAGGAATCCTTCAGCCTAAGATACTTTGATTTGCTGCAATGTTGTTGTATGTCTTTCTCATTCCTGAAGCTTTTTCACTTCCGGGGATGCGTTGAGAATAATCCTCTTTTGCTCTTCTTGGAAACTCAGGGCTCGTTGGAATATGCAGGATGCTCATAGTGTCTCTTCTCGTCAGTTTTCCTTTAGAAATTAACGCTGCTCATAGGTAATATTGTTCACTCCCCGTTAGAATTTGCAATGCTAGTTTGTATGTTCAGTTCAGAAGCCAAGTTTATCATTTTGTTATTTGGGAATCCTGCCTTGAGGTGGTGTGCCGATGTTGCATGCTGTTGACGAGATTCTCGAGCATTTTCGATAATGATCTTACTCATTTCGCAGTTCTCAATCTAGTTGAAATACCTCAACACCTGCTGCTTCATCCACATGAAATATAGTTAGAATAGTGTTTTACCTAAATGCAATCTATGTCTTCTATATTTTTTCGGTCTAGAAGACCCATACATAAAACAAAACTAATCGCCTCGCTTCATGGTTCCTTGTTCTTTCCTCGTTCAACATCTCGCAAGAATGGAGCAGAAAGAGAGGGTTAAGCTCGGTTCGCAGTTACCTACTCCTGGTTTTCAAACTGCTTGCCCCCTTCCCTGTGCGATACGTAGTGCGTCTTCATTTGATTCGGGATGCATCCGAGTGTTCCACGCATGACGATGGCTGCCTAGACCTTTTTTTTGGCAGTTGCATTTTTGCGAAAAATTTTATTTTGGAAGAACCGCAATTGAAAATTTTATTACCGGCCGAACCTTTCTTTGACTGACTATGGAATGATTTTTGTTGTGTTTATAGACGGAATAATGTCTGTTGCCGCTGGTATCAGCACCGTGTTACGGCGATTTAGCAGACGAGCTGTACTATTCAAAGTAGTGTTTGCAGTGACGAGTAACTCTCTTTGCTGTTGTATTCGCATCAGTTCGCAGCTCCACAATCGTAAGTAAGCATGATGCAACACCTGGCTACCCACTGTGATTAGCGAGTTCTACTTCAGCTGCACGGAAAAAAATGTTTTGACTGCGGCTTGGACTACTTTCGGTCTCGCGGCTCCTACAGAATAGCAAGTTTAATATGGCAGCGGAATTCATGAATGAATGAAGAAATCTCAGACTTCTCCGCGAGGTGTAGAAGTTGTGAAAACAAGAGGTTTACAACTATCATTTAACTCGTCTACCCGGCCTGGGCTTAGGTCTCGGGCTCAAGAGCAAGTTTTTATTCCACGAGCATCTTCTGTGATTAGCGGCCAGCTCTATGGTATACTGGCTACGTCTCCTTAATTCCATGTAGTTCTTCTGTTACGTTTAAGTCATTTTTGTGTTTCTGTGATACTTAGTTGTTCGTTATTTAATTTCCCTAAGATAGAGAAACATGAGATTAATTTGATATTAATCCTTGGAAGCTAGCTATTACGAGGACGATGCAAACGTTTATCTGCTACTGCCGTAGAGAAAAGTACTGTGCATAGATTCCTTGTTTCCCTAATTCCATTCTATAAGGTGCTTCCTTTTTTCCTCTCTTAGGAACTTCTTTATTATAGTCGAGGAGGGATTAAACTAATTTACAATTTAATCTAATCAAACTGCGTCTTAGGCAGGTCAACAAGTGCAAGTTTTTAAATAAGTGATTTGCTTTAATATCATATTTCCAGTGACTTCAGTTCTCTCAATGTGACTCGGCGATTGCGATTCGTGGGTGGAACTTTAATTAACTCTTTCTCTCTCAAATTAGTTATGCCGAACTGACTTATGTTTGAGAAGAATTTGTGCCTCACGTAGCGTAAAGTTACACCCATTAGGCGGTTATGAGCAATCAATTTAATGAATGTGGTAACCTGAAAATATCGAACGATCGTTGTTTCACCATGTTCAGAGTAACCATGACGCGTTTACTTGCTTTTCATCATTTATAGCGACAGACAGGCTAAACTTCACCTGCGAATCAACATTTGCGCACTCTCTCTCACCATTGTATAGCACGGCACAACCACTACAGTATAGCAATGCTGACGCATGGACGAGGGCAAACTTCACATGCGACTCAACATTGGAGTACTCGGCGCCAATGCGCGGGTTGACCCAACATTTGCGGACTCACTCCCGCCATTGCATGTACAGCACGGCACAGCCACTGCAGTGGAGCAATGCAGACAGACGCGGATGATCTGGTCGAGGTTGAGGATTACGCAGGCGAGCCAGGTCATCCAGCCAGAGTGCGTAGTGCTGAGCCACGGTAGAGGAAACAAGGTAGAGTCATTTCTATGGGGGAAAATACACCTCCTCTTATTCGGCTAGCCAATAGAACGGTTTTATTTTAAACAAACTTTATGACGTCACCTTTGCGACATGTCGTTAGGCCAATAGCAGTGCCAGATTTTGGGCAAGCAGTGTTGCCAGATGCAACACGAGTGCTGGTAATTGGTCCGTTGCCATGACGTCACCATTGCGACATTCGGTTAGTGAGGCCAGATTTGGGGCTGGCAGTGTTGCCAGATGCAATACGAGCGCTGCTATTGGTCCGTTGCCGTGACGTCAGTAGTGCCACACGGTGAGACTCGCTTGACCCTGCCGTACCGTGGTGGCGAGGCATGCAATTGGTGACACCCTTGGCACCCGATCGCGGCGCAAGGGTCAAATGGCAGGCAGTGCAGCAGGCCACTGAGATGCGAGTTACGTGCGCGGCTGCCGTGCTCTGGAATCTGGGCCCTCACCTGTTGATCTCTGGGGGCCGTCGCTGCTGGCTGCCGGGGCTCAGGTGGCGCGGCCGTGGCGCTCCTGCTGTTGCTGCTGCTCCTGTGGCAGCTGTTTGTGCTCCTGTGGTAGCTGTTTCTTGTTTGTGCTCTTGTGGCCACTGTTTGTGCTCTTGTGGCCACTGTTTGTGCTCTTGTGGCCGCTGTTTATGCTCCTGTGGCCGCTGTTTATGCTCCTGTGGCCGCTGTTTCTTGTTTGTGCTCTTGTGGCCACTGTTTGTGCTCTTGTGGCCACTGTTTGTGCTCTTGTGGCCACTGTTTGTGCTCTTGTGGCCACTGTTTGTGCTCTTGTGGCCACTGTTTGTGCTCTTGTGGCCGCTGTTTATGCTCTGGTGGCCACTGTTTGTGCTCTTGTGGCCGCTGTTTATGCTCCTGTGGCCGCTGTTTTTTATTTGTGCTCTTGTGGCAGCTGTTGGTGCTGCTCATGTGGTCGCTGTTTGTGCTCCTGTGGCCGCTGTTTCTTGTTTGTGCTCTTGCGGCAGCTTTTTGTGCTTTTGTGGTAGCTTTTTGTGCTCTTGTGGCAGTGGTGCTCCTGCAGTTGGTGTTCTTATGGCAGCTGTTTCTGCTCATGATCAAGCTGATCCTTCTCTGGTGGCAGCTGTTTTTGCTCATGTGCCAGCGATACTGTTATTTTAGCAGCTGTTTCTTCTTTTGTGGCAGCTGTTTCTGCTCACGTAGTAGCTTTTCTACTTTTTGCACAACTGTGTCTGATCTTGTATCAGCTGTTTTTTTCTGTTGCTACAACTACTGTTCGTGATGTAGAGGCAGCTGTTTTTGCTCCTCCATCAGCTGCTCCTGTTGTGACTTGTGCTGTCGTAGTTTTGTATCTCGCGCTCGTACCTGCTTAAGAATTCCAGCGTTTTTTTTTTGACATTGTACTGCGACGTTGCTGCAGCCGCGGCTACTGCTAATGCCACTGCTAGTCAAATGGCGACATAAATAATTAAATAATCATCAATAATCATTTATTTGCAAATCTCTCTTGTACGTTTTACGTTCAATAATTGTGTTAAAAATTGAATCGAGTCGGACGTCAATAATAAAATTGGATCGAGTCAGATGTCAATAATAAAATTGGATCGGGTTGAATTTCAATAATAACTTTGCAGCGACAACTGATATGGCCGACAGTCTACAGAGCTGTTGCTGCTGCAGCTTGAGAGTCTCAAGGCAGCCTGATCGCGTTTAGAGCCTCCTTAGCTAGACGGATCGCTCCCCTGATTATTATTTTTTTCTGGATGAGTTCCCTGCATAGTAGTAGGGTCGGACGGCGATGTGTTGTTCCTTGCCTCGCTCGTGGTACGCAACCTTGGGGTCCTGTTCGACAGGCGGCAGTTTCCAGCCTCATTCCTGCCTGGCTCCGTTTTCTCTGGCGGAATGCCAGGTGCTCTGTAATATTCAAGTTTGATTTCAACACGTTGCTTGCTATACGACCCAAATGTGGGTCGTGCTTACGTGTTTCCTGCTGCGCAACCACCCATCGATGGGTCGTTTGAAATATTTTACCAATCTTTCTTAAATTAATGGTATTTAATGGACCCTGTTAATGTTTGGTATTTATGAAATTGCTGGCTTTAAATTTGAGTTGAATATTGAACTTCAGATTAACCCATCTCAGTCAACGTGTTTAGTTTGATTTTAAAGCAGCTGTCACATGTGGTAGCGTGTGTGGCGTTCGGGCCGAAACTACTTGAACGTGCCTCGATAATGCATGGATTTGGCGAGGTTCTGCTAAGGCTTCTTTTCCAATGCTGAATTAAGGAATCTCGCAGAGTTCGCTGGGGTTAAAATTTATTCTTCTGAAGGGTGCTCTCCCCTGACACAGATGTTCGTCACTATAAAATTTAGTGAAGAAAACGCTTGTGATTAACATATTATTTGTTGCGTTCAATTCGTGTAACTCTCGTTAAGACAAAAATCGAAATGTTTGATTTTGCGAATTTGCTCTGCTTAGTGATTTAAGCGTGCAATGTTTCAAAATTGCTCATTGTTGACAACGCACTATGGGTGTGAGTATGTAACCTCTATCAAGGGCAAATTTGTTGCAAGTTGCATTGAGATACGAGCGTTCCAGTTCGTATTATGCGCAGCAATGAGTATGAGCATCACACTGTCGCACTCCGACGACTGTGACGATTCATGACATCCGTGACGATGCCTGGACAGATAATCTTGCAAGCGCTATCTATGGTCGGAAAATTTTCTGACATTTTCGATCATTTGAACTAAGTATTTTTACAGGACCACAGTGCAGGTGATTGCGATGAATCTGATTTAGAAATGAAATATGAAAGTAACGACTTTATGGCGGTCAGAATTTTCTATGAATGGAAACCTACAGTATGTTCATGTTTGCTGAAGCACCCGTTTGGATACCAAATTTCAGCCACAACAATATCATGAGATGACGATGCGAACGATCGATGAAAGTGCCCAATATACACGTGTGAGCGCGGATTTTGTAGAAAAGGAAACTTGTTATATTAGTCCAGTTTTAAAAGTTGCAGAGGTGTGCCAGTGTTAGATTGGGCGAAGATTACCTCACTAGTGTTCAAGTAGCTAAAATTGAATTTCCATTACCCGACATTCACTGAACGGAAACCAAGTTACCATGATTTTGAGAAACACAAAAAGGGTGTCTTTGATTACAAGGAAACGAGGGTAACGAATGATAGAAAATACGCGGTAAGAGAAGGGAAACAACTATTGATGTCCACATTCAAACATAAATCGATGAACTTCGTATTTCTGGAGGAAATAAAACAGGCTGTGATATGAACTTTATTTCTGTAGGAAATGAAGCAGGCTGCGCAATAAACTATTAATGTGGAAGAAATGAAGCAGGCTGCGCAATAAACATGCGAGATGAAGGTGTGACGCAGGTCACCGCATCAAGAGGAGCTAGGCAGCGCATGCTGCTGCAACTGAACAGCCCGGGGGGACATCTGTCCTTGTTTTAGTTAGTTGGTGACACTGGGAGTGTGCTGCCGCTGCACAAATGATTCTTATGATGTTCATGCTCGCTTCACTAATGTGCTCGCTTCACTAGTAAGTGCGCTGCCACTGCAGAAATGATGCTAATGATTGCTTGACTAGTGAGTGCGCTGCCGCTGCAGAAATGGTGCTAATGATTGCTTGACTAGTGAGTGCGCTGCCGCTGCAGAAATGATGCTAATAATTGCTTGACTAGTGAGTGCGCTGCCGCTGCAGAAATGGTGCTAATGATTGCTTGACTAGTGAGTGCGCTGCCACTGCAGAAATGATGCTAATGATTGCTTGACTAGTGAGTGCGCTGCCGCTGCAGAAATGGTGCTAATGATTGCTTACTAGTGAGTGCGCTGCCGCTGCAAAAATGATGCTTATGACTGCTTGACTAAGTGCGCTGCCGCTGCAGCAACGATTCTTATGATGGTAATGCTTGCTTGACTAGTAAGTGCGCTGCCGCTGCAGAAACGATTCTTATGATGGTAATGGTTGTTCGACTACTTGTGTGCTCACCTGCGATCGCTTATGCCGGTGTACCACCATATTAAGATCATTGCGTGCTCCACAGCCTCACTGATTACGTTGCCTGCTAATTCATTGCTCGTTTGCTTTTTTGTTAGTTTGCTCCTACACGTGTATGGTTGTTGCTTTACATGCTTGGCAGCAGTATTTAAAGCGTACTTTGGAGCTAACGTGGGTATCTAGTTTACCTTGTTCATCACCTTGACCATAGTAAAGCTATGATCGATTATTTTGTCAATTTTCAGTGAGCGTACTTCAAGTTTTTCTTGAATAAATTTTACTATTGACAATTTCTGACAGTGCGAAATGAGTGGGGAGTATATGGTTTTCCAAAGTGAATTACTTGGAAGCGAAAACGGCAAGATTTCCGAAGGCTGTGGCTATCTAAGGTGAACTAAAACAACTGCTAATTTTTGCCATGGTGAAGATCTGCTTACTTCGAGAATACACCATAAGTGTTTTGCTTGGTCTGTAGCTATCAATAGCTCATTGGTTTTCACTTTCTCTCTTTCTGCATTGAAGGCAATCCTTGAAAAACCGTTGGAGTTGACTGGAAAGAGTTCAATCCTTCAATTCCTTTATGATTAGCACACAGAAGTTGCTTCATACGCGCATCGCGTTGAAATGTTCTTACGCATTTTATTTGTGTTCTTTGACACGTTGACTACGATGGGTTGAACCGAAGTTCAGTATTCAACTCAAATTTAAATTAAAAAGTTGTTAGAACTTTTATAAATGCCAAACATTAACTGGGTCCATTAAATACTATTAATTTTGAAAGATTGTTAAAAATTTTTCAAACGACTCATCGATGAGTCGTTTCTCAGCAGGAAAAACTTAAGCTCGACCCACCGATGGGTCATATTGCAGTCAACGTGTTACACGTACCCCGCGTATTGGGCCGTGTGTGTGCCAATAGGACAATTGCTCATCCACCTTCAGGTATAAATGAATAACATTTCATCTGTTTGGGGACCTTTTTAAATAAATTACTCATCATTTGAGATATTGGTATTGTTTAGTAAGAAAAAAATGTATGCGAGCAGTAAAGTCGATTTCTTTATTTTGCTACTTGCAAGCTAATCTAACCAACCGTTTACAACCGCGGAAACGCGGACAACATATCAAGCACAACCCACCGATGTGTCGTGTCGCAGTCCACGTGTTAACTCCGAGAAGATCATTGATGCTTAAGTTGAGTGCTATGCTCATGACAGCAAGGCGGGCTGTCGGCCGGCTGCCCGCGTAGCTCCCCTCCTCCATAGGCTCTTTCTGAACAGGGTAGGCCTAACGCAACAATGCGCTCTGTTTCTCTCCACTCTGCTCAACAGCATAGCTCGTCTTCGCTTCCTCGTTCCTCATTTGTACGGATCGCGCTGTGAGCCACGTCACTTTTATATGACTAGCTAAATTGATTGAACTACAGTGTGTGGCATTTATTTACCATCCCAGCAGTTAAGAAGCGTGTTCGCTCTTAATGTATTCTTCTGGTATATTTGCTAGCATTGTTGCTGTGTGTGTTACCCTCAACAACTTTGTACAGCGTCATCTCGGTTGCCGGGATTACCAGGCTGCGTTGGTAATTCATTTTATCTTCTGTACGCACGTGTTTTACCTTAAATAGTTGAAGAATAGTGTGCATTTTGAGGTAAGAGTACCTTCAGAATAAAATTTGAATTTTGGAATAGATTTTCCTAAGGCATTCAACACATGAGCGTGTTGTGAAGAGCCCACCTGTAAAGCAATGGTTCTTATCCTCGTTGGAGGTACTGAACCCGACAAGTTCTATACATACATGCATTCATCGAACCCTTTGTAGTTGGAAAAATAAAATGTTTTTTTCTTGAAAATCAAAACATATGTACATAACTGTTAGTGCACAAACTGTAACATGTCGAATCCAGGAATTTGACTCACCGAACCCCTGGGGTTCGATCGAACCCAGGTTAAGATCCACTGCTGTAAAGTATTCATATGCGAAGTGAACAGAATAGGGTTCGAGTACGCTGGTATTCTAAGCAGCCACACGCACAGCGAACCTAACGTACGCTAGTAGTCTAAGCATCCACACGTAACCGAACGTACGCTGGTAGTCTACCATGAGTGGCTTGGCCGAGCTTTCCGTGATTCTCGGACGTGCAGTGGCTGGGTGGAGCCTTGCGACCGTCATCACAACGGCTCAGCTACATTGCCCTACATCTTCCGCCACCCACCGCCGCCCGTTGCCTGCCTCCTTGCTCGCTCACGGAGTCGGCATGCGCGCTGTTTTGTTACTGGATAACGAGAGGCTCCTGTTGAAAATGGGAAATTTTCATTTCTGAATAAAGTGTTTGTGGTTAACGTTGCCCGTTGCCTCCTTGCTTGCTTCCGATGCCCGCATGCTCCTTTAGTCGCGCTGTTTTGTTACTGGATAACAAGAGGCTCCTGTTGGAAAATGGAAATTTTTCATTTCTGAATGAAGTGTCCATGATTAACGTTACTTTGGGAACTGTTCACTAACTTTCTGAGCCCCTCATGTTTCAGTATCTTCTTCGAAGTTTATTTTGAAGTTATTCATTAGTTTTAAAAATATTTGTGGAATTCATCGCTTAAATGCTTCCCTTCTTCTGTGCTGAAACTATTGTCAAAGCGCGAACCCAGTGATTTTATTTGCTTCTTCTCAGAAAGTAGAAAGAACGTTTAGGAAAAAACCACGATGTGCAAGCTAGCGCCGGCCACACCACAAGTGCCGGCCGCTGTAACGGGTCGAAGTGAGCAGTCTTGAGAGCCGCGATATGTGAACTGTATGAAGCACCACCACCACCAGGGCTCTATCTGCTCAGCGCATCCTGTGTCAGAACTCGATTTGAGCGGCCTGCTGCTCAGTGAGAGCACACACGGAGCATCGCTCTGCAGTACACGGGGAAAGGTGTGAGGGCCCGAGCTGAGAGTTAGGTAGGCCTTAATTTGTTATGTTAAGGACCACCTTTTTTCGGTTTACTGCTGTCTCTGTTTTTCAGAACCTACTACTTTCTCATTCGATTTTTATCTTGTTTCATGAACTTCTTTCTCAACTTACTGTTTCTATGTCCCTTCTGCATAGATTCCGCGTTCCCTTATCTCCATACGAAATGGTGCCTTCCTCTCTTTGGATCGCCTTTCGTGCGGATAGGGAGGCTTAATGTAACTAATAATCTATAATCTTGTGAGGATCACGGTCACACAACCACATAGATGCCAATATTGATTGATTCGAGGAAAATGTTGTAAATTTTTTGTGAACGTAACGGAGTTTGCTTTTAACACATTGAATATTGTTTCTTCTTCGCACTATCATTATATTGTTTACAATTGCGTTTATTCGCTTGTTTACCCAACTGTTTTACTGAGGGATTTCCGTAATGCGGGTGAATGAACCACCGATGGTCACAAACTGCATTTTGTCTGCACTAAACTAGAGTCAGATGATTGCATTTTTCAGTTAATTCTGTGTCCGTTTGAAAGTTGAATGTTGATTGATATTAGGTGTAATTAGTTGGAGTTTAATTGCAAATTTTAGTTTAATGTGTTAAGTAGTCAATTGTAGATGAATGTTTCGCTTCATTTTATTTTTCTTATCAAGAATTAATTTATGTGTTGGAGTTTCCATTCACAGGATTTATTCCAGACTGTGATACAAATTATCAAAATACGTGAAGACATCATTTACATAAGGGCGTTCACATATGACCGTTCTATAAGTTGAACATTTCCGTTAGCAAAACGTATTTAGTGCAGGAAAAGACCTCATGTTTTCGCAAAGCAAGTAGAAGTTGTTGCCTAATTGAACTGGTGCCGGCATCAAGTAGTCCCCGATATCAGGATAAAGAAGGAACTGCCCCTAGACAATAAACTTCGAAACCCATCAGGGCACAAATTTCACAAGGAATAAAATATATTAGAGCCGGTTATTGAAAGTGGATTTTGAAATCCTTTTTGACGGTAAAGGTTTAAATTGTTCGTTTATATTTTGAATGGGAATTGCGAGTGAAGTACTGGTTCTTGTCGAAACTGCTGCTGCCAAATGGTGGAGGTTGTGCGGCAGCTGAGCGCTGCTAAGAACGGATGCCTCGAGATAGGAAGCGAATTGCTCGCACACATGCACACTTTGGCTCGGGTGCAGTTCGTTGCTGATAATTTTCATGGTGCAATTTGTCTTAGGATAGTACGTCGTCACTAAATTTACATGGATTCTTAGGTCTTCGTCCGATAAGTAGGTTGCGTAAGTATAGTAATACGCAAATCTATAGGGTGCGATTCACTAACAGTATACTAAAAGGGTATTATATCACATCGGTTATGAATAAGCGATTGCAGTATGTAATTTCAGGTACATAAGACCGTGTGCTTTGCACGGCATTCTGTCTTTGCCCTATAGCTATTGAAAAAACTAGTTTTGGTACTTTTTTATGTGAAAAGTCACCTTAAATTATCCCAGCTAAATTTTATGACTTTCCTTCGACTGTTTACAACTGTTGTATCTATGGGAATTAGCGCTCCCATGGGGACTATGTGAGGGCCTGAGCTAAGGGTTAGGTAGGCTTCCTTTTTGTTGAAATAAAATAGGTTTTTGTTCTGTTACGGACCATCTTTTTTCAGTTCACTGCTGTCCTGTTTTTCAGCTCCTACTACTTTCTTCTTCAACTTTTTCTTGTTTCATGAACTTCTTTCTCATCTTACTGTTTCTATGCCCTTTCTGCATAGATTCCACGTTCCCTTAACTCCATACTAAATGGTGCCTTCTTTCTTCCTCTCTTTGGATCTCATTTGTTGAGGATAGGGAGGCTTAAACTAACTAATAATCTAATAATCTAATCCTTCGACTGTTAGGAACAAATGATGGATGAGGCGAGGATCAAGGCTAATGCCTGCAAACTGATGGTTTCTCACGTAAATTATTTGAGAACGATGAATGGAACTGAATTTTTCCCAATGACTCGGAACTGTTTTAGGCTGTACACCTGCATGACTTATTTTCAGCTATAGGCTGCACGTGCAGGCGCTGCGGACTCTTACAGTTCAGTTGAGGATGCTGTATAGTGGGTGAACTGCTCGCTTGGCTTAGACCAGTCATTCTCAACCTTTCCTCCACCAGTGACCCCCACGGCTCTGTATTTCTCCATTTACCCTCTACTCCTATGCAAAACTCACGCACTTTTTTCGCATTCTCTCGCTCTCATTTTACAAAATGAAATTTAATTCAATTACTTTTTAAATTATCAGGTATTTCAATTATTTACCCTGGATAATATAATTGTTTACCATCTAGAGGTAAATTCACTCTTGGTTGAGAACCTCTGGCTTAGACCATCAGCTACTTTAACGTAGGAATTGTTGACTGTTCGCCACAATTGGTGCAAGTGTCAGTCGGCTGAAGTCGGTCGTCGTCGTCGTTTTGTAGGCTACGGATTCGTTGTTACTGATAAGGAATCGTTCATGTTGCTCTCAGCTAGCCGTAAGACCACAATTAAATGTGGCCAAAGCATGGTGTGATTGAGTTTGAATGCCATTCAATAAAACGTGGAGATTTTATTACAATAGTTCGTTGTTACTGATAAGGAATCGTTTATGTTGCTCTCAGCGAGCCACGAAACAATTAAATGTGCAGATTTTTTAACGATTGTCGAGTCGGGCGTTTAGGACGACCATACGTTCCGTCTTTATTTGCCAAATGCGTTGGGTATTCAAGGCAATTAAAGTGACGTGAGAATGTGTTCGTGTGTTTAATTTTGAATGTTTCATGAGCATGTGGCAACTCCACTGTCAGTTGATGGTGAAATTAAATCTTTTTCCTTGTTTAGCTCGCGTGATATTAGTGTAGTGTTAGTATCCTGAAATTAACAACGCTATTTAATCTTGGCCTAGCCTGAATTTCTTTAGTATCCGAGAAAAGGGATTTGTTAACATGTTCTAGTAAGTTTGTGCAGAGTTTAATGTGTTGAAATGCGATGAGTTGCTCTTTGTTACATTGCGCTTTTTAGCCCTCTCTAATTTAGCAGTTATCTTGCCTGCATTTAGCGGGTGTAATTTAGCAGTTATGATTTAGCAGTTGTGATTTAGCAGTTGTGATTTAGCTGGTATCATTTAGCTGGTATCATTCTGCAGGTATCATTTAGCAGTTATCCTGCCTGCAGAATCTGTAAACTCTGTACGCTGAGGTGGTTGCCCAGTTTCCACTATCTTGCCGCGAGCACAAATGCCAGTCTTCAACCCTGAATGTGTCAACAGAACTTCTTGGACACAGGCTTGCTCTCTCGTACGCTGGGCCATGAATGATCATGAGCGCTGAGACTCGTCTCATCGTCACAATTCGGCTGAGATAGTGCAGGTCTGAGCGACAACACCTCAGACGATGTGCTCACTGTCGCTGCAGGACAGCTCTCGAGAAGTCGCACGAACGCACGCACGCACATGCACACACAGACACACGCACGCTAGCCAGGGAGGAGCAGCAGCGAGGTTAGGCAGTGTGTAGCTCACTCCTAAACTTCGTTGCTCAAGTTCGGTAACCTCCGCTATGACTGCTGCTGCTGCTGCTCTGGATGGAAAAGGGAACGGGCTGTTGCGACCGCTTATTTTCTTTCTTCGGTCTCTCCATCCATGGGCGATGATACTTCCTGTTTCTCTCTACCTTGCCGACGCAGCTTTGCTGCTGTCCGCGTCTCTTGGGTGTTGTCTGCTCGAATTTATTGTGTTCTAGTACACCAGCGCCGGTGTTATATCAATCGTCAGGTTATTCCTGAATTTGTGTACACGTTCCATGCGTATTGGGCCATATGTGTACCAAGAAGTAAATTGCTCATTCACGTACCGATACAAATGAATGATATTTCATCTGTTTCGTGACCTTTTTAATTAATCACTGTTATCACATGAGGTGAAACTTAATCGTGCAATTGTATTTTTATATTTCTTAGGAAGGATAAAAACGTATTCGAGCAGTGAAGCCCGAGTTCCTTATTCTGCTACATGCAACCTAACCAAACCAACCGCAACAACCGCGGATACGCTGTGAACGTGGTAAAATATTGTTTACATTGATGTAATTGCTTCTTTTAGATTCCTCTAATTTTGTGTAGAGGTTTCCTTCAAATGGAGTGCAATCAATTGCACTAAAATGATATTTAAGATCAAGCGGATTTGTTGTATGGCATTTTAATTTAATTCGATGATGATATTCTCTTGACCGCCAGTGTTCTTGCTTCTTATATACTTCACTCCTCCCTGTACTTATTCACCTGAAGCTTCCTTCTTGTTGTCACACGAAAAATGGTTTGCTCTTTGTTAACTACCTTATCGTTAATGATATGTTAGTTTAGTTTCTACACACTGCAGATGTTTTCTTTACGAGAGTGAAGGTTGTCGAACTATTTGCGGCATTCGATTTGTGTGGCGGTGACGGTAAAAAAACTTGTCTAGGTTGCGATTGTTCACTTAGGGGTAGAAAATTATCTAGTGGTGGACTTGCCAGGCATTTGTCGTTGATTGATTTGACTTTGAATGTTAAGCTATCAACAAGAATTTATTTTCCATTGTTCTGTGTCCTTTGTATCTTTCTTAAGACGCCATAGCACGTTTTGAGCTTACTTCGCTCTGTCCTGTTAAAATTTTTATTTTGAATCCAGCATTAGATTCAAACCAAACTTTTGGAGTCGAAAACAACGAAACCCATATTGCGACCCCAACACCAATCATCTACATTTAGTTATCTGAACTGTTAGTGAAACCAGAGTCAAAGAGTCTGAACTTTTTGTAATATTTCAGCTGAACTGAATCACAAGGTGTGTACTTTTGTTTTAACTTTGGCTCATAGGGTTGGAAGTCAGCGTATTCAAATCTGTCAAGTTATTCCGTATGAAACCATAGGCGAAATTTTTCTTGCATGTGTGTATACTATAGACTAACCCCACGTTAGTACAACCGAGTCACTTGAGATTGTCGATCTTCATCCCACATTGGAAAACTCTAATTAATAATAATTGCAATTAGAGCTACTTCTATTGGGGTAAACGAAACAGTTTCGTGCACACGTTACTCTGAGGAAATTTATTGGTATTTCTAAACAAGCAATTTTCAATTCGAAATCTGCTACTTGGTCATCATCGTTGGAAAGTTCTCACTAAATTCATTTACTAGGTAACCGCAACTGTGGATTCTGGTAAAAAAATCTGTTCACCATCTGCATTCGTGAGAAAATAAAGAGGTTTCCTAAGAAATTCAACTCTCAAGTTGTTTACTATGTTGAGTATAATGTGTGGATGCATGAAAAAACTGAAACAGTTCTTCACTTTATGAACTTTTAAGGAATGTTAGAAATAGTATGTATTTCTACAAAAAAATAGTGCATTGCTATGATAATTCAATTATAGCGAGGCCGATGGTCTGCCAGACCGTTATTCTATTCAGGAGTGTAGGATGTTGAATATGCCGTGTTTGGTTATTTTGTATCCCTGTTAAAGTCTTCGGGAATGAACCATTGAACCTCTTACAAGACTCAGAGTGTATGTAAAGATGCTGAAAGGACAAACGTAGCAACTACACTGCGAGTCTGTTTTTTACAAGTGCATATGAGAGCGCCGTGCGGTCACACGCTTAGGATGCAATCCGACGCAACAGTGGCGGCCGTGTTCAACCCTGCTGAGTTGGTAAATTTTTGCCATTTATGGACAAGAATTGTTAATAAAAACGACGAATTGTAAAATTCAGGCCAGATAAAGGGCCACTATAACAACCCTGTCGTAACAGTGACAGCTCCGTCCGTACACAACCTCACCACGCCAGCCACGTCTCTCTCTCAGCTGCATCGACTGAGATCGACCAAGGGTGCGTGCGGTTCCCACGGTTCTTGCTTGACAAGGAGAGGGAGGACTACGTACGAGCGGCCGTGCAACTTTTTAGCTTCTGGTGATGATCGACGCCTGGACTGCGGCAACGGTAACAGCGAGCAGCCTTGTTATGTGTGCCTCGCGCGCGCCTGTCTGCTCCGTGGCTGCATCATGTACCTAGGGTGAGTTTTTATTGGACGGTCTACAAAGGTGGCTAGGTGCATCCCTCACTTTGGAATTGGCAGATGCAGCATCTACAGATGCAGGCCACATCTATTGAATGACGTAGTACTAACATCTACAGATACAGGCCATTTCTATTGAATGGCGTAGTACCAACATCTACAGATCCAGGCCATATCTAATGAATGGCGTAGTACTAGCATCAACAGATGCATGCCATATCTATTGTGAGCGGCGTAGTATGTACTACAAGCATTGCTCAGTTCCTTTGATACGTGATCACTGTCATGACACTTGATAGCTACGATGCAAGTCTGAGAGATTGTGACGGCATGGTTATAGAACAGAAGATGTTATAGAATATAGAAGAGGGAGACTTGACGTCTCCGATCTTCTATTCCGTGCAACTGTCGGTGCAGTTCCTGCGGAGCACTGAGACGCTGGGATAATTTACTACATAGGTAGCAATTCCAAGAAACGTGTGCTCGTTCGAGCACTGGGTTTGTTCAATGTACCTGTAATGACAGCAGTGGCAGAATGTCAAATGCAATTATAGACATGTAGTGTTTTACTTGTTTTTGTGGGCGTCCTTGAAAAATTTGCGTCCCCTCGAAATTCTTCCGCGTATGCGATGCAGGATGTTTGATCATATCATCGCGCTCAGAGGCTGCGTTTCTCGCCGCCTTCGATGATAGCGTTGCGGAATGTGAAGAAACCTCTCGGTTCTTGGACGCATATCATCACTCCCACCGTCCGTTGCGTGGTTTTCTACGTATATCGAAGAAGACTTTGTTGCAACGCCTTCGCGCAACGTGGGGAAACTTGATTATTTGACGATAAACGGTTTCAGCTCATTTTTTGTAATTGTTATGATTTTATTTATTGCACTGGTGTTTTAAGGTTCTTGTCCAATTTACTAGATTTCTACCTCGGTTTAAAGCCTTGAGGTGTAGATTTGAAAGCTTTCTACGGTGAATGCTTGCAATGTCTACTAAGAAAAGCCTACCCATTCATACCAACTCAAGGCATCCATCAAGGTAGGAACCCGAAGAATTGGACAAGAGCTCACCAGCGCTGTAATGAAATACCTGCGTAATCGTGCCGATTTTTGTCTGCATTCCCAGGGGCGGTACATAAAAAATTTCATTTCTAAAATGTAATCAAAATTAAACTTCTATTTCTCTGAATTTCATCAATGCTTTTTTAAAATTCATCTGAAATTGATGGAATTATTAAAGTTTTTTTTAGGACCCATTTATTATAAATCACTCTATACCTCCAAGTTCTCAGCATGTTTTGATGTTTAATCCACTCCAATGTATAAACCGATGATGGGTGATCACTTTTTCCTTGATTTTGATTTAAGAAAGCTGAAACCTCGTTTGCGTCATTCCGCCAATCAGCGGTCATGAGCACTCAATTGTTCATTTCTTCACAAATTTGAGCTCATTTTATCGGTGTTAGTTTGCGCGGAAAGCTGACTCAGCGTTGAGTGCCTGATGAGGTTTTCCGATTCATTTAATTGAGTTTGGCCTCGTCACTGGGAAAAAGTAAATTACTTATTCTTCACTCTGTGAGTCGGATGAAATTGTGCTTCTTCGCACCATTGTTACGGATGAAATTGTGCTTCTTCGCACCATTGTTTCGGATGAAATTGCGCTTTTTCGCACTATTGTTTCGGATAAAATTGCGCTTCTTTGCACTATTGATTCAATAATACAAACTATCCGAACACAGTATCTGTAGTCGCTAGCGTATTTATTGCAGCGCAGATTTCCGTCAGCTCAAACAGACGCTGATGTTGCGGCTAAATCTCAGAGTTGTCCTGGTGGAGCGTGTTCTTATCAGCAAGATTGGGAGAGTATGTGGCTGCGCACCCTGCCCAGAGTTCTATGGTTAGATTGGTAACCAAAACAGGGGACAACATGTCGATTTCTTATTATTGATTCTATACGAGCGATTTGCTTTGTGAAATTGACTATGCTTGGTATTGCGTTATCACTGAAATGCGTAGATATCGTAAGTACGATCGTCTACTATCTACATGCTTTTTATTCGGTGTGTGGTGGACGATGTGCATGTTAAAGGGCACCAGGACGACAGGTCGGATGCAACTCAGAGTATGAGGCTCGTAGAAACGTACGGTACCAAGCGCCAAATACGTCTAGCAAAAATTAGCCATGTATGCCGCTGTCATCCCCAAATTTTCCTTTGTCTGGGGTGTTAGTCGTAGGTACAGGAAGATAGCTACAAAATGTCGAATACCTCTACAGGTTGCTTTTCATATTGCAGTGTGTTGCGCTTAGGGGAATTTGTCGTAGATGAGCATTCCTGAGAGCCTTGGTACGCTTCGAGGGACTTGAAGAATGCCTGAGCATCCCCCGAGAAATACACCAAAAGTACTTTGTCGTGTGGTACTTGAAAACGATAAAAATTTAAAGGAAATTAATCATATTTAATAGGAAAACGTTTCATTGTCCAGCACCATCATCATTTCTGAAAAAGTATAAATCATTGTGTCTGAGATAAATTAGTGTTGGAGATAGTCTTGGTCCTGTCAATGTGTCTTCAGGAAATAAAGCCGCATGAGACGAGCGATAACGGCATCGTTACGAATTAGCAACGATGACCAAAAACTGCAGAGTGAAACAGCCGATCTATCAACGCTAGAAATATCGTTGGCTGCAATATTTAAATTAGTTGCGCGACTTCCTAAGAGTACCAGAACCACCACTACGACAACAACACCACACAACTACAACAACAACAACACCACCACCAACAACAGCGGTATAGGTCTCCCCCAACAATCAATGGCGTCGAGCTTGCGGATGTCTATTGATCAAGCTACCCGAGCTGAGGAGCTCCGGTCGAATTCTTCTTCTTCTCCTCCACCTCACGACCCTTGCCTGCTTGGGTGAAATGGCTCCGCGTGTGTGCTTCCTTCTTCTCTCCCTCCTCCTTTTGTGTGTGTAAGCTCACGGCACTCATTAGCTAACTGCCTCCTGCGCTCTCGTCCTTCTCCTGCGAGCATCTTGATGACTTGTGCACCATTTGCGTAGATACCGCGTTCCCTTAACTCCATACTAAATGGTGCCTTCATGCTTCCTCTCTATGAACATCTTTTGTTTCGCAAAGGGAGGCTAAAACTTTCTTAAAATCAATTAACACTTTGACTGCGGCGGGTAAAGCTGAATGAAGGTCAACATTCAACTCAAATATAAAGTGGATTGTAGTGAGCAATGTTGAAAAGAGCAAACATTAACTGGGTTATGCCATCATTTAGTTTTGAGTAAGTAGTTTAGGAAATTGAGTCTGTGACTACTGGTCGGTCGGTCGCAATATGAAATTTCCGTCCGTGTACCACTGGTGGCTCACGTCGCAGTCAAAGTGTTTATTGCATCTTATCGTTCGTTCCATTTGCTTCCTAAGGAGTTTAGACGAGCCTGAAATTCACCATACCAACTCAAGTTTTGCTGCCAAATTATAACTATGGTAAGCAACATTCTTACAAGCATAGACATCTATGCACGGTTACCGTGAGCAGGGGATTCCCGTACCAGAATTGTAGCTTTCAGAGGTGATCCGACCACGTTTCCTTGAGAGAAACCGCCACTGCGGATTCAACACGTTAACCGCGATGGATCGGTCAAACTGAAGTTCAATATCCTACTCAGATTTAAAGTCAAAAGTTGTTAGTGATTTTATGAACACCAATTATTAACTAGGTCCAGAAAATACCATTAATTTGAAAAGATTGTTACCATTTTTCAAACGACCCATCGATGTATCGTTTCGCTTTAAGCACGACCCACCGATGAGTCGTATCGCATGCATGTGCTAAGAAAATGACATATGATAAAGTGGACAGCATGGGACCTAGTCCTCTTCTCAGATCCCTGAGAGCAGTGTGCTATGTTAAGGGCTACTTCATGACACATGTGTTTTATCCCTTTCGTTAGGGATTTTTTCTTGCTTAAACGAGGAACTTTTTAACATGTTTTAGAGTTGTATGCGATACTATTAGATCCTATTAAAAGGTTGACTGATTTTTTATTTTCAATTTTGTTATTTTTAAAATTAAGACGTATATTTGTCCCATTTGTAATCAAGGAAAAATACAGCGTATTTGTGAATCAATGTTGTAAATTAGTGAAATTACAAGGACATACACGAATGCCACAGTCGCTACGAAAGGGTTAAGATGTGATATGCTCTCTCTCCCGGGGGAAAAATGTGAAGGCCCGAGCTGAGAGTTAGGTAGGTCTTCTTTTTGTTGAAATAAAATGTTTTTGTTTCGTTAATGACCTTTTATTCAGTTCACTGCTGTCCCGGTTTTTACCACCTACTACTTGCTTCTTCCACTTTGATCTTGTTTCATAATCTTCTTTCTCAACTTACCGTTTCTGTGCCTTTTCTGCATAGATTCCGCGTTCTCTTAACTCCATACTAAATGATGCCTCCCTCTCTCTGGATCGCCTTTGTGGCGGATAGGGAGACTCAAACTAACTAATAATCTAATGACAGAACATCTAATCTGTGATGTGTTCTGTGGCCCTGCTGTACGCGAAAGACATAGGCTCTGTTGTAATGCAGTGGCTCGATCTGCATGCCTTGAGGATGTTCTCAGAAGCAGCAGTGCATGCCTTGCAAGGCGGCGTCTGTGATATCGCAAGGAGGTCATGTGGAATTTTGGAATTTCTGTTAGGGAGAACATACAATAAAGGTGAGGTTGCCACGGCATGTTTTGAGGAATTGGCGCTCTCCTGATTTATCCCTAGTCGGCTACAATGCGTTGTCTATCCTTCACGGCATCACAGGGAGGTTATGGATGAGCGATCTCGCTGAGCAGCGAAGTTGGAATTAATACAACGGTCAACTTTGAATTAATACTACATAGCGAAAAAGTTTGTCAGCAATGAAATGTGAGCAACTTTATTGCATTGTTTAGGCAGCGATATTTCTTTTAAATTTGCTATGTCAGTTGTTTGATATCGCTGGGAGGTTATGTTAAATTTTAGAACTTCTGTTAGGGAGGAGAGACAATAAGGGCGAGTCCACGTGTTTTGAGGAATTGGCGCTCTCTTAATTTATCCTTAGTCTGCAGCGCTTCTTAAGGGTCTTGTTTGGGTTCAGTTTAGGATAATTTAAACGTTCTAGGTGATACACCTTACTGCTAGCTTATTGAACTGGAGCCAAGTCTAGTTTTTGTACGGAACAAAGGAGCATTTTATTATTTTTGATGTTGAGCAGGCTTGTATTTGGTCAAAATGGGAACTAAGCAAAGGCGAATGTCATAAATGTGTTTCTGTACTTACTTTCTCTCTACGTCATATGATTCCGCGTTCTCATAACTCCACACCAAATGGTGTCTTCCTCTCTTTGGAACGCCTTTGTTGCGGTGAGGGAGGCTTAAGCAAACAAATAATCTAATCGACTTATGAATCCATGCATTTATGGGTTTTGTTTGTATTTTCAGGCTTTAATTTTTGTTTGAGTTTATCAAATAGTTTTGGTAGTGAAATGTTTAATAGTTTTATTTTGATAGATTGTGCTGTTCACTGCATTAATTTTTTTTCATTCCATCTGTGGACGCTACATACTAACGTGCAAGCAGTTGAGCTCATAAAAAATGTATTCATCATTTTTGTAGTCTATGAGACTAAAAAAGCCATCTCGAACCCAGATAGGACAGGACTGTGGCTGAAAAAGTCGGTGTTTAAGCTAAAAATTCTTTTTCATTCTGTTCTGTTCTCATCAATTAACTACTTATCTTAAATTAATTATTCAAAATTACTAACAATTACCCTTCGAAATTCTTGAAAGAACAACTCGATTGTAACCGTCTCATGGAACTGTACTCGGAAAAAAAAGCTTATCAGCGAGGTTTGTACAGTTTAGTCGTAAGGAAATATCTGGGATTAACAGAGTACGCCATGAAAGACATTTTCCTACAAATGTGAATTTAGCGTATCTGGTGTCTCACAAACGCACGAGTTCGACATGCAAAAAATAAGAACTGCACTAAAGGGCAAGCTGTCAAAGCGAATTAAGAAGAGAAAGGTGCCCGTGCGACTGAGGGCATATCGATGTGTGACCAGGTTTGTTCCGTCCCGCCTGATAACCTGATAATTGCCCTGTGGCCTTGGTGCTTGTGTGCAGTGTCGCTCTTTGTGCGTGTTGGATCTGGGTGTAGCATGGCTCTTGGCTCGGCTAAAGTGTACGTGGTTGAGTGGGTCTAGAATGTTTCGAAGCATACTCTCCTTTTTTCTTCTGGCTGCAAATCTTTGGAAAGTCAAGCAAGCTGTTGAGTTTTACGAACTTGCATAGTACCATAGATGTGACTTTGAGCGGCGCGCATTGGCTTAAGTGTGCGTATTCCTGGTTGAGTAGTTTTCGTATGTTTCGAAGCATAAACTTCTTTTTTCTTATGGCTGCAAATTTTTGGAAAATCAAGCAAGCTGTTCTTACGAACTTGCAGGGTACCATGGAGGTGTCTTTGAGCGGCGTGACGCGTGCCCCTTTAATACTTTAACCGCAATGGGTTAAACTGAAGTTTAATACTCAACTCAAATTTGTGGTCAAATGAAGGTAGCAACTTTGAAAGTATCGAACATTAACTGGATCGTGCTTTCATTTAGCTTTAATTAAGTATTTATGAAAACAGAGTTTGTGACTACTGGTCGGTCAGCAGCATTATGAAAATCCCCTCCTTGGCCACCGGTGGCGCACGTTGCGGTCAAAGAGTTACAAATGCTAGCGATGACGGTGACGAGGTCGTGTGTCGGTGTGTAGGTCTTGATTGCTAATGCTGAAGTGGCTGCTGCAATGCGTCAAGTTGAGCGTCGAGGCAGGCTACCTTTGGCATCTGTAGCCTCTACCTCACTCGTGGTGCTCGCGCGCTCTGGTGTGTGCCTGCATTGCTGCGCTGCTGTGGTGCTGCTGCTGCCCTGGTGCTGCTGCTGATGCTGTCGTGGTGGTTCTGGTGTTGCTGGTGCTGGTCTGTTGCTGGTGTTGGTGCTGTGCTGTCCTGTTGCTTCTGCTGCTGCTGCTTCATTTGTACTGGTAGTGCAGCTCGTGGCAAATGATTTTGCCGCTGGTCTTCTATTGTTGGTGGAGTTGAGCGATGGTAGAGTCATAAATGGCTGGTGCTGCTTCTTCATTTCTACTGGTAGCAGTGCCTGTGAGAGATGGTTTTTGCCGCATATCTTCAATAATTGGTAGTGCCGTTGAGCGGTGGTGGTAGGTACCATAAATGTTCTGGTAGAGCTATTGGCTGAAAGTAGTGGCACAATTCTGTTGCTAGTGTCACTATGCCACTGGATCATGATAGTGCCCCAGTTTTACTAGTAGTGACATTGGTAGTGCCAGTCGTTGATATCCCCGGCGATATAAAGTAAATCGCACCAATGATTTATTTTGCCGATAGTGCCCACATCTAGCTGCTGCTAATGCTGTTTTGCCACGATTTTCAATGTCGATGCTATTCTACCGTTGCAGTTGTGCTGTTTTTGAAGATTTGTCCTCCGCTACCATAACAGCATATAGTGCTGCTGGGGTTTTATTTATTGTAAGGTGCCACATGTGTTTGATGACGTGTTCTACGTTCGTAATTTGTGACGCTGCATGCGTGAATGCTAAAACCAATACCAGCAATACCACGGGTTGTAGCGTGTTTTTTGAGGCTATGTACGTTCATTACGGTGCTATCAAGATGTTAATTGGCTTTGATTACCTGAAAAATCTCAACAGTTCCACCGTTAACATTAGTGGTTCTGCATTGCCGAAATCCAGTCGAATTCGTGTGGGCACATCTAGGTCTGCCTGATGACCTGGCAGGCGGGCGAAGTGAAGTTGTCCCGTCGTAAAATGCTGCGTCGCTAACTTTAACGGCTGGGCCGGTTAGCCGGCAGGGCAGTTAAACGAAGCCCGCTGCCTTCACATGAACTCAGCGTTGTTCATGCGAACGACTAATTACCTGGCCCTCATGGAGCATTGGAAAAATTAAGGCTGTGCGATTTCTAGTTTTTATTGCGTTAAATGTTTTTTCCCTATAGCGTTATGAATCATTACTGGAAGATTGAGGCTAGTCACTTTGAAGATTTAGAGTACTGTGCACTTCCTCGATCTGCTGTCGAACGTTAGGATGTTGGACTAGGGTGAGAGTCGCACAATTTGCTTCATGAAACGCTTTTATTTTCAATGATTCACTAATAGACTAACCGTCTTCGTAAGAGGAGCAGTCGGAACTATCCTGAAAAGGCATTGGAGCTGAAGCAAATAAGCCTCTCATTGCTTGTGTTCTGACGCTAGTTGAAAATCAACGCGAAAAAACTTATATGAAAAAACTGCAAAATCGACACTTGAAGCGTTTAGATTTTAGGCCTCTGCCAGGCGCCCAAACTGATGTAATGTATCATTCAGCTTGACTTTTCTGTGGATACCCTTCCAGAGATTTTAAAGGATAACATATTTCAATAACACAAATTTTAGTCACTCTAAATTTCCTCCTCCATGATATGCAGCTCACATGAGATTACAGCAGGAATCTTTGTGCGATTTAGGCGTCATTATTCAAAGAATAGACCGTCCTGTAACTTCCTTGAATGCCTGAACCAGCCTCGCGGGTTTGGAACTGACCAGCTTGTGCCAATTCGCTTCGTGTCAATTATTAAATGCCTGAACCTCGCGGGTTTGGAACTGACCAGCTTGTGGCAATTCACTTGGTGTCAATCGTTGACGTGCCAGTAGATCGGCAGGTGCTACCGACACGCTGCCTGCACAAGTGTAACAACCCTTAGCAGTCAAAGTGGATTTCAAAATCCACTTTCATGAACAGCTCTAATATATTTTATTCCTTGTGAAATTTGTGCTCTAATGTGTCCTTCGAAGTTCATGGTCGAGTGGCAGTCACTTCCTCGTTGTGATGTTGGTGACTACATGATGCCGGTGCCAGTTTGATGATGGTGATGGTGATAACGGTAATACGAGTACAAAATGCTGATGTTAAATGGCTAACCAAGTTGCTCTGCTCTAATTTTTGATGTCCACTCATAAGAGGTTCGTATCACAGAGATTCTGGGTGACGTTCTCTTAGGATAAGTAAAATTCTTGAACTTCAATCGAGTGATAGATAGCGGGGCGACAACAATGCAGTTTGTGCATGTTGTCCTTGTCGACGTAGCGAAAATATTTGCGCTGCCCAGTTGTTGCACGAGCGTGTCTTGCCACGCAATGCAGAATTGGCAATGCTTGTTGTCGTACGCTCATCTGGGAACTTATACATTTTTTTCGCCGCATTTGCTGTTGTCAGTGTTGAAAAAACAATAAAAATACTTGTGTTGAGACTATACTTAGGTACGTCTTGTTCTTTTTTTTACATCACTTTCGTTTCGTGAAGATGCAAGGTGACAAGTTTTCCTTGCGTTCGATCTAATACGCGAAGGAACTTATTCATTTTTTTCGCGTATTAAAATGCCGTTGTCAGTGTTGAAAAAATGTTCCTGCTGCGACTATTTCATTCAGTATGTTTATAAATTATACAGGAATATTTCGTAGTGCTTGTGGAAATCCAGTAGAGATTACCCTAGATCCAAGATCAGGGTCATCTAACGTGGGTTGCCTTACTGCATCAGCAGAACTTGTAGGCATCGCGACCTGTGCCAATAACGCAGGTGTATTTGCAACAATTATTGGTTTTGTAGTACTGGAAGAGTTCGGCTTCATTTGGGCAGCTATGGCGGTGAGCATTAACTAATATCTGTTCATAATATCGGTGAGTGTGCTCTAGGTCAGTGTTCATTGACTTGAGATTAGGAGTTCCCCCTCGAGTTTTTATTGCAATGTTTTTTTTTTGCTCCCCTCGTGGGTAGGGTTTGCTAACTGTTGATTCAGTGCTTTGATTATTGTTTTTTTTTTTGAGGGAATAAAATTTAATTTCCGAACCAATATAGCAATGAAGGCAACATAAAGCACACCTTGCTTGTATAACTGCCACCACTCGAGATCATAGCTGATCAGGTGGAAACTAATAAGTGAAAAATCACTCAGCTTCGACTCAGTATCTGTCATCTTTATAAATCAGTATCGGTCAGTATAGGTCTTGAAATGTGCAATATTTTTATTGAACAGAAAACACAATTTGACAAAAGTTCCATTTTATAACGCTGAATGAAATGTAAACAAAGATAGACGCGTATTTTCGTTTTTTTTTTTGAGATAGCTATTTGTTCCTACGCACTGTGATATTTCTAAATTATTCACAAAGAAAGATAAGGAGTGCGTAGAGTGGGTCTCGGTGAACTCGGTGGTCTCTCTTGCCGATAGGTAGCTCACACCCACCAAAAATAACTGCTAAAGATAAGGCCCGTCACAGCTGCTTGCTGAAGGTATCGCCGCTGCGGCATAATTGTTCGTGGTTAGTCTTTTGTGTACTCGTTAAGATTACTTATTCACTTTTCGTGACCATCTACCACCACTGGATAGTCGTTGCTCTTTGATATTCTAAAATTTTTCCTTTGATATCAATTCCATGAAGTGATGCTGTCTGTCAATTTTGAACTGAATGTTCTTGTCATTGAATAGAATCTTACTGGTAGCATAAGCATGAATTGTGCGTGAATATACATTTTTATTTATTAAATGATTGGAGAATGTGAAGTATTTTTCATGTATTATTAGGAAATTCTGGATTTAGCGAAACTGAAATTTGGATATTCTCGCTTCTACTGATGAGGCACCTAAAACTAAGGCTTCTAATAGTCGAGAATGAATTGAAGAATAAATGGACTTGGTTGTACTGAATGTTTCACTTAGTTATGCAAAAGAGATGAACAACTCTTTGCGAGAGCGCTTCTTCCGTCTACTTGATTTATCACATTGCCTGGACAAAGTCTGCTAACGAAATCACTTATCGTAGTGTACAGGCTGATTCAAGTGACGCATTTCGCACACCGACTGAGACCGACTGGCGTCAGTAATGTAATGCAACAATACAAAAGAATGTGACTGTCATTGAACGCGTTTGTTGTTGGAGCCAGACCTAGGTTTAATTATGAGGCTTAGCATACATGCGCTGGTATTCCACAATCCATCCCGTAACCTACTTACGCTTTGTCCATAGGAGCAAATTTTGTTCTTCACAATCCCTCTCGTAGCCTACTTAGGCTTTGTCCATAGGAGCAAATTTCGTTCTTTTTGTACATTTTTTAAGTAGATCTTTGTTTGGTATTATTTTCATTGGGCGTGTTTGTGTGCACAGGAGTAGCCTAATTTCCGTCAAGTTTAGCTAACTTTCGATTATTGTATTATGTGCTGGTTATTTGTTCTGTAGTCACCCCGCCTCTTAATGAGTAATACTTGTCGCATCGGCCACATTTTACATTCGAATTCTTTTTTGTACTTGAGAATATCTTCTACAATAAAAATGATAGTGAAGAAAGCAGATTTAAAAATCATTGTTTTTGCAATGTTTTCTTCTTTGCTGTTCATTTATCAAAATCAACCTACGTTTTAGATGCTCACTGACTATATGGAGAACACTTACGAACAAGTTTCCCTTTTATTTCAATTGGTTGAGCAAGTTTTACTGGCATATGAATTTATACGTAAATATTTTTTGGTGACGAATGCATTTTTTCGACCTTATATTATTTTTTAAGATCAGACATCCCTAAGTTAGAAACATGAGCCATCCATCGTAGTATGCACTTGTGATTTATATCTAAATGGAAAGTAGACGACTTTAAGCCCAAGAAGTTTAAGAATTATTAATAAATTCTCTTAAAAGAATTTAAATTTCTGTATTAATAATCCAGTTGATGTCTTTTGACAGAGTCCATCCCATACCCTAGAACAGGGGTCTCCAACAAACTATGGCCCGCGGGCCACATCCGGCCCGCCAAACAAATCTCTGTGTGGTGGCCTTGAAAAAATAATTATCGTACGACTGGCATCGCTGAATTAATTTTTTTCCATTCTTTATTCCTTCGGCCCGCATGAGAGTGGGAAATATATAATGTGGCCTTTACATTGAAAAGTTTGGAGACCCCTGCCCTAGAAAATGTAGAAAACGTTGTTTTTACCTCTTTCCATACCCCTCCGAGTGACGGGTGCGGTGACGTGTGTATTTATTTCTGCACCTTCTCGTGGTGCCTTCCCGATTTCTTCTCTTCGATATACTCATTCTGAGGGAATGGCTGCCGGAGGCTACGTCAACCAGGACGGAAACTCAGTTTCTTGGCTTAGCTGAGTTGCATTATCAAGATGGCCTTTACTGAACGCGTACTGCGGGAAAGAATGCCTATCTGACCATAATAATAGTATTTTTCTGTATTCTGGAGATACTTTCGTTTCCAAGGAGACTGAGGGAAAAAAATGAAGCGTTATTTTATCTTCTTGTATGACCTAACTTCAACTTCGCATGTCATGTGGAAAATTCGAAGAACATTTCATCATCAGCATGAAGCTTGTTTTGAATGCCTTCAATAATTGTGTCCTAACACTTTTACTACGTTTCCGCGGTTGCTAAGGTCGGTTTGGTTAGGTTGCTAGAAGCGGAATTGAAAAGCCATCTATGTATCTTTACTGCTTGATTACATTCTTACCATTTTAACTTGTACGCCATAGTTTAATTTAAATAAAGGTAGTGAAATCAGCGTTGACTTTCGTAACATTACCTCGAGTTCTTTTCAGAAGAGAAGTTCACCAAAAGTAAAACTTTCAGAAGTTTTACCTCGAGTTCTTTTCAGGAGAGAAGTTGGTGTGTAAAGAAATCAATTTGTTTGGGCCGTCAAGACTCGTGCACTTTTGGTGTGTTCTCCAGCTGGTCGCGTGCGTGTCATGCTCTGTGATAAGCTGTCGCGCGATAACTCACTTGGCTCGACGTGTGCTTCTTCTTAACACTTTGAATGCGACGTGAGCCATTTTTGGTCACTGAGGGAGTTTTCATTAAGCTGCTGACCAACCAGTAGCCACAAACTCAATTTAAAAAATACTCAGTCAAATTAAAATCAAAACGCGATCCAGTTGATGTTTGGTATTTTCAACATTGCTTAAAATGCAATTGAATTTAAATTTGAGTTGAATATTAAATTTCAGTTTTACCTGCCGCAGTCAAAGTGTTAAGTAAGACAGGCGATACCTACACTTGGCTGTTCCAACAGTCGTCATCACCACGAGGACAAACCGTACGTGAGAGTCGTGGTTCGTGTATCATGTCAAGACTGTGTTGATGCATAGTAGCTGCAAGCAAGCCCGTGGTGATGATACAACTTAGTGTATCACTAGCTTAACACGTTGGCTGCGCCGCGACTCATCGGTGGGTCATTTGAAAAAGTTCAAACAATCTTTTGAAATGAATTGTATTCAATGGACCCAGTTGATGATTTGGTATTTGTTAAATTTCTAACAACTTTTGAATTTAAATTTGAGTTGAATACTGACCTTCAGTTTAACCCATCGCAGTCGATGTGTTAAAGTGTCCACATAATGAGTTCAGAGACGCTGTCTGCTTCTTATCACGTCTTGTGATTTGATGTCGCTCTGCTGCTGCTGCTGCTGCTGCTCAGCCTTCCGTCTCGGTTTGCACTGTAGACGTGCTCAAGCTTTTCATATTTCTTTGTACATCTCTGCGTAACTGTTGTACTTCTTAACTTAATATACGGCACTTGGTTCAGTCAGCTCATGTGAAACATGGATTTTTTTTGTTTTAACTTGTGTTTTTGAAAGTTGGTTAGAATTAGCCGACGCTCTGAACATGTTGTATCCCGATTAATTCTTTTCCAAAACGATTATTAATTATTTTTCCTAACTATTTTTCCATGTTTTTCTCACGTTCACACAGCAAAGTGTGCTCAGTCTCGACCGATTCTGTAGCATAATTTTTATTTTTATGCCATCGAGTATGGAAGCTAGCCTAGGGCTCTTCCAACTCATGTGTGTTGTTAATATGTAATTCATTTCTATTATTCTACTGTGAATAACTTTTGCAACAAAATCATTCCTTTCTTTGAACATTCTGAAATAGTTTATTACTTTTTAGGTTGAAATTATTTCGGGGAATCCCCGAAGTAATAGAAATAGAATACAGTAGAAATAGAATACAGTAGAAATAGAATACAGTAGCCGCCAATCTCATGTATTCAATACCAATCCTAAAAAGTGGGGATCATATGATGAAAATTTAAGTAAAATTTTTAAAGAACACTCTATTCGTAAGGTGATGAGTAAGAAGATGGCTGTTGGATTCCTTTCCGGTTGTCAGGCACTCTTAAAGGCATGCAATCTTGGTATAAATGAAATTGTTGTGCGCTGTGTGCATCTGTGAATGTTCACACTCACTGATCGCTTCGTTCAAAGTGATAATTTGCTTTACATGCAAGAATAGCAAACATAATATTGTTCTAAGGTCAAAGTATTACTTATGAATGAGTAACATTCTTACTTGTACCACATCGATTTTGATGTCCATATTCTTGAGTGTAACTAAGAACAGCAGGGGAATTTGCTTCACATGCCGAGGGCTTATCGAACCTTCATCAATGGAAAGTAGTCGCAAATTTACTTTAAAAAGTTTTTCTCATTGTTTGATGAGCTGGTTTTGCTTGTGGTTAAATTTAAATGTTCGTAATGTCCTAGCATTTACAAGGTTGCTACTATTTAATTTACTGAAGGCCTTTAGCCTTTCCGTGAACTATGATCTTAATGTGGCCCTTGAATTGAATACCAAGTGTTGAAAATATTGAAAAAATATAAATATTGAATTACCAAGTGTTATTTCTTCGAGTGTGATGAGGTTTTATTTTTTACTGTACTTGTCGCTGCTGAAGTGTTTGTTGATTGTTGTTTGACATCTTATGCTTCGCAAAAGTGAGTATTTTTGTAATTAACCTCTTCACGAGGGTGTCTCCTTGGCTCGTGATATCCATGACCATTATTCCATATCGGGAGCGGACATTTCCCGCCATTTGGGCTCACTGTAGACTTTGTCTTAAGATTGAGATTCTTCATTTTGTGTATCTTTGATGGCAAAATTTAAAATAAAAGATAAAACAAACTTGTTTCAAATTAAAGGAGCTACATTTTTGTGACGTGCTTAGCTAAGGACGTGTCAGAATGACTTCGTAAAATTCTGATTTGGTGATGGGAAGTGAGCGCGATTCCATTGACGCTGAACTTAAGGGCAAGTTGAGTGTTTGTAATCTCTGGTACATTCCTGAAAATGGCCTCAGTGAAACATGCAATAGTATTCTTTGTGTCATTGACATAACTGCGAACGTGCATTGTAAACACTGCCTCTAAATAAATATTCTCAAGTATGAGAGGCTAGCTCGAGCATTGTAGTTCCCAATTTGAAGAGGCATTTCCTAAAAAGTGACATGCTAGCGGCATTTTATGGTGAGCGGCTGGCTGTAGAGTGCATGAAGACCTCAGTGCTGTTCGTTTTGGAAATTCATTGGTGATGCAGGTTTTTTATTTGACTTTAATTTTAAACCTTTCCGAATTGTGAGCCTTAAATTAGAATACAGGGAATGTAGGCTATACGCTTATTTATATCAATCACACTTATTGGTAATCGATTTAAAAAAAGTTTGTTTTTCATTTTCGAATTGGAGCAGTCGGGAAAAAAAGCACGCCCGTCTATGCAAGCTTTGTGTAGCAGGTCGAGAACAGCTCCAAGCCATGCTTTACTGAAGCAGGTCGAAAAAAGCTTTCAGGATTATTTCGCGCTTCAACCGGGGAAGGTGTGCACTCGTCTTCAATGTACTGCAGCATGACGACAGCTGCACTCCTCTTTTTTTTTCGTTACAGGTGTGAGAGAAGAGCTTCTACCCTCATTGTTTTAAAACATGACGAAAGGAGTAACTATGATTTCGCTGTAGCCAGTCGAAAAGAGCACCCATTCTTATTTCTTACAGCATATCAAGTGAAGGAGCATCTGTTTTCACGTCGTTGTAGCTGGTGGAGAAGAGGACCCATTCTCATTTCTTATTGTTCTGAGGAACCATGTCTAGTGAAGGAACACCTATTTTCACATGGTTGTACCCAGTGGAGAAGAGGATCCACTCTCATTTTTCAATGTACTCTAGCATGTCAAATAAAGCACCTATGTTCACCTGGCTGTAGCCGTTGAAGAAGCGTAGAGGCGAAGGCAGGCCGGCAAGTGATCCGTGTGAGGTGCAAGAGGCGCCAGAAGCCAGAAGCTGGTGCGGTGTGTGTAGGAGGTGGTGGGAGCTGCTCAGATGAAGAAGCTACGAACCAGTTGAGGAGTTGCCTGCCTGCCTGCCTCCTCAATTGAAAGGCTCATGCCACCACTAGAGCTGTATATATATATATATATATACGGTCCGGCCGACCTACCCTGACTGGTTTGACGGGTCTTGCCAGCCGCTGGGAAGTACCATCCTCCCTAGCCATCCGCCCTTCCCTCATCCAGCTCTCATATCCTAATAGAATATCAATATGCTATTGATGCTCACCTCTTCGCTTGCTTACTTCTATCAACTCTCTTACTCGCCTTGCTTGATTACCATTGGTTTCGCTGTTATTTTTTAAATTATGCTCCTAGCATCCATTTCCTCTCCCTCCCTCCCACTGCTGCCTCTGCCCCACCCGTTGTCAGACGAACAAGATGACATGGGTTAGCATGTGTGAGACCTCGACTTGCTACCCATTATGCTGTGTGCTTCTCTGCTTTGCATGTGTGTGTGTGTGTGTGTAGCATGTGCGGCGTGTAGCCTTAATTAACACGTTGACTGCGGCGGTTAAAACTGAGGTTCAATGTTCGACTCAAATTTAAAGTCAATTGTAGTACGCCATGTTGAAAATAGGGAATGTTAACTGGCTCGTGCCTTCATTTAGTTTTGATCAAGTATTTATGGAAGTGAGTTTGTGACTGCTAGTCGGTCAGCAGCTTTATAAAAAGTCCCTCCGTGTACCACCGGTGGCTCACGTCGCAGTCGAAGTGGTGTTATCGTCATGCCTACCGATATCTTCACGCGGGACTTTACAATTTTTTTTAAAGTTCTCTTTCGTTGCATGCAGATTACTTTCCTTAGCTGGAAAATTCTTACAAGCCCAGGTATGTGGAGCGAGGATTATGAAACTCCTACCCCATTAAAAGAGCAAAATTTCCGGTTCACTCCGACGCAGCGTTAGATCAAAACGGCGGCTCGTTCGCGTGGCTGTCATTGCAGTTGTCATGGTAACTCCAGAAAATAGATCATGTGATTTGAGCGTCTGAGATCATGTTTGAGTCGTCCTGGGTTGTTTTCATTATTTTCACAGTGTGTGTTTATTTAATGAGACAACTACATGTTACATCGATGCTTTGTTGGTGGTGTGGATTTATTTACAACGGACGTACTACTGTTTCGTTACTCTGTAGTTACTGCCTGTGGCGCTTCTTGGCGAATTTAACTATTGTATCTATGGGGATTAGTGCTCCCTGCAGAATGTGAGGTCCCAAGCGGATGGTTAGGTAGGGATTGTTGATATTGAATAGGGTTTTTTTTACGGATCATCTTTTTTCTGCTAGCTGCTGTCATTTTTTCAGCTCCTTCCTCTTAAACTTTTATCCTGGTTCAGATACTTCTTCCAATCTTGTTTTTTCCTATGCGGACGGTATGGGGACGCACAGTGTGCATAGATTCTACGTTTCCTAAATCCAATATTGAATAGTGCCTTCCCTTGTTGTAGTTGGTGAGGCTTAAACTAACTTTATAATTTAATTGTCTTTAGTGAGCGGGAAAGTAGCAAGAACATGAAGAGTTGGAGAATCCGTGGTGTACTTGTGGCTTACTCACTAGTCTCCTTGCCTCTTACCAAATATTTTCTGAAAATCAGGCGTCTCTCATTCATTTTTTTTTATGTTCGTTTAATTCTCCTTGACTTGCACTGGTCACTTCAGCCTGTAACTTTTTTGACATCTTTCGCCGGACCTCTTCATTCTCCACTTTTTAAACTGTGGTTAAGTGTAACTCATGTTCAAATGAATCGGATCTAGCACCGTCATTTTTCTTTCTTTAGCTGCTGGTCATGAGATAGAGCTGAGCAGAACATGCAGCGGCTCAGGTTATAAGCAGACGCTCGTAATTTGTCTATTTGACAATGTCGAGCACTCAAAAAGTATTTCGGCTAAGAGATATTGTCGATTTTACTGTTTTACTTAATTTGGCCCTTTCGCACGTTCCGTGTTGTTCCAGTGACGTTTCTCCGCAACACCATGAAAAAAATCTTTCTAATGGCAGGAGGTAAGCTAATCTTCGTAAAACTTCAGATTATTCATGGTGTTCCACGCTGTGTGAAGGGATACTTTTTACTTTAATGAATGTTTTAATGTTTAATTTGCTCGAAAATGTGGCTCGCGGTGAGATACTTCAATATGTGAGCGTGGCTCCGGAGGACGCTTAGTGCGAACTGAGAGGCGAGTCAACGTTCCGAGAATGATTGCAACCTCATTGTCCAGAGCCCTAATGCACGGTTAAGCAAGAGCGTCCTCCTCGACCGCTCTCTTTCTATCCCAAATCTATCTCTTTTTATCTATCCGCGTGCTTTGGCGTGGAAACGAAACATGTATTATTCTAAAATTAAATCTGCATTGATGCGTCTGATTCCTAAACTGAAAATTTAGGCGAAAATCGCTGTACGAAAATTCATTTTATTAATACAAATAGTAAAGTCTAAATAAATAAAATTGAACGTTTCGAACTAACAGTTCATCCTCGGCAAAAGAAAAAGAATTATGCGACAAAACAAAACGAATGTGAGTAAATTATTATTATTATTATTATTATTATTACGTATCATTCTTGTGTGGCCATTTGTGAGAAAACAAATTGCGCACATTGCAAGGTCCATCATTACTGAACTTTCATAAACGAAACTTCTATGCAGTCTAAAAAATTTCTAATACTTTCCAGGAAGAATCTCACTCAAACCATTCTCATTTTCTCATCGGACATAAAATGTCTTCTTGCAATTTATCAAGGGTTATAAAGTCGTTCGCTTTCATTGCTGAGTTGCAACGCTCGCCTCTTAATTTTATTGAAGGGCAAGTTTGGGAGGGGGCGAGCGTAGCCAGGATACAGCGAGATTACTTACCTACCCGCAGCAGGGCGGAGCTGTCTCGGTGTTGCAACCTGACCGTGATACCTCAGATGATGCGTCGGTTAGCTCCGCCCCCTCGTGGTGGCCTCCCGTACCTGCTGGCTTCTGCTGCCGCTGCTGAATCTTGTGTACGAGCTCTGTTGCAGCTGTGGTGGTGGTGACCCTTGTGTCGCGGCCAGCCAGCTGCTCCTTGTGTTACTGTTACTGGCCTCGCTGCGGCAGGTCCTTTGTGTTTGTCACTGCTCTGCCCACTGCTCGGCCTTGTCTAGGTTTTGACATCTATCGAAGTTAAATAATTTTATCTTATTTAAAAATGCTAGTGCTAGTGTGCTTAGTCCTCTAGTGTATGCTATTTCTTTTCAAGCCACACCTGTCACTGCTGTTTTCGTTATTGTGATTAGTACAGCTTTAACTTGTAATGTTGTTGCTGTTGCTGAAGCTGTAGTGTCTGCTTCTTCTGTTTGCTTTTAGACATTTCATTCTCCTATAATCGGTTATCATTACTGTTACTCATTTCATGTTCGACTTTTCAAAGCGTAAATTTACCATCGCAAAGGGGTTTTAAATATATTTTCTGTACCGGTTAAGGAAAAGTGAGGCAGTTAGCCATGTTTAAAGAGTTTAAAAACGTTCCTGAATTACCAGTGTCAACTTCTCGTAATTTTGGTTTCTCATCTATTCTCTTGATTTAAAATTTACCAACGTCGAAGCAATTTCAAACCACTATCGAAACGGAATGACTGATATAAACTTTGCATTTACAGACGCTAGTTTAGACATAAATCGAAACCAAACATCGGATCTTTGAAATCAGCAGGGACCAATGTTTATGCTGAAAATATCAAAGTGAATCTTTGAATTACCTTAATTTTCTTTACCTTAATTTTCTTTACCTTAATTTTCAATCAGTATAAATACCGTACTCCATACATACCACCCAAAGCTTTTATCAGTGATTAGTGTGACTGATGCAATGCTACACGAGTACGTTGTTTCATGCATGTTATCCTACAATTGCCACAGAAATGATATTCTGAGTTTCGACTTCGATTATAATATCATCTATCACTAGCAATGTTCGTTCGTCAGCTCTGCCTCACTTACGATGGTAGAACAAGCTGCACTGCCAGGCAAGGGAAGCTTGCACTGCCAGGCAGAGCAGCGCTGCCCACCACCACGGGGCCAAAGGTCGCGGGGAAAGTATCTCTGCTGCGGACGCGCGCATGTGCGCTTGGCTCGCTCGATCTCGCGCTCTCGCTTGTGCGCGCGTACGCAACTGCGGTGTGGGGTGGTGTGTTGTCATGTGTAGTGATGTGTTATACGTTGTTGTGATGTGTAGTGGTGTGTTGTGATGCGTTGTGGTGTGTAGTAATGTGCGTGTTGTGGTGTGTAGTGATGTGTTATACGTCGTTGTAATATGGGGTGGTGTATGGTAGTGGTGCGCCGTGATATGTTGGTGTTTGTGATGGTGGTGTTATGTGTAGTGATGTGTTGTGTGTTATAGTGTTGTGATGTGTAGTGATGTCCGTGATGTGTTGTATGTGATGATGTTGTAGTGATGTGTGTGATGGTGGTGTTATGTGGGGTGGGGGTGTGTTGTGATGTGAGGGGGTGTGTTGTGATGTTAGGTGGTGTGTTGTGTAGGGCGGTGATATGTGGGGTGTGTTGCAATGTGTGGATGTGTAGTGAAGGTGTGCGTACTCTGCTGTAATGTGTGGTATGGGTGAAATGTTGTAGTGTAGAGTGGTGGTGGTGGTGGTGGTGGTGTGTTATGTGTGAGTGGTGTGCGTGGTGTGTTGCAGTGTACGGTGCTGTAATGTGCGTTATTGCATAGGCTTTATCGTTCTTCAGATCAGCTTTGATAGTTACTGAATCACTCTCGAGTCCCATGCCCTTGTTGTTTCAATCTTGAGATTGTTGTTTCCTTTTTGAGCCTGGATATTATCAGGTGTACATACACATTCGTTAAGTGGTCAGATTCTCACGTGACATTTTCTCTTCTCTTTCCAGGAGTGAAGATGGCAGAGAACGGTAAGCAGTGCAGCTCTCTTCTCTCATTCTTGAAAACGGAAGGTAAAAAAAAAAACGTTTCTGGGTGCAGTCATTTTGTCTTTCGCATCTGGATAATGACTTAAGGTCCTACCTTCCATACTTTACGTTTGTTTCACTAGCCTTTGAGTGACGCCTTCAGTGTAACGTTGGTGTAGTAAATATCACATCAACCGTACACGTTCAGTGGAGCTCATGATGAAATAACTTCGACTTTTAAATCTGTTCCTCAGTTTTTTCTAAACCAGATGGGTTGTTCACAAAAAATGTGGGACTCCTCTAGTAGTGCGTCAGAACGACAAGCGTATTTTGCACGTATTCCCTCGCCGAATGCAAAATATAAAATACAAAAAAAGCAGACCGTAAGAAACTTGTTGAGTTGCAGTGCGCATTTTTGTTCATAAACTGTCGTATTTTGGATTCGCTCTCTGTGACCATTCTCAAGCATTTATCATCTGTTATGTATTTGACACGTTCGCTGCCGCTGGACCCATATGTGCGTCCAGCGGTCTCATGTTGAGTAAAGTGGTAAGTAGCAGAGTTTTAAAAACGACTCTACTGCTCGGAAAAAATTGTATCTTTCCTTAGAAGTGCGAAAATGTATTGACATGATTTTTTTTCCTCGTATGCTTAAATCTCTTCTAAAAAGATATTGAAATAATTGAAACACTCTTCTTTCACACCGATACGTAAATGAACAATTTATCTAGGGGTAAATCGGCAGCGAACGTGTTAAAGCGAAGCTTAAAAAAACTACGCTGATGTAGAACGCTTTATCGTTAGCTGCATTTCCACAGGCTGAGTGGATCTGCCAGGCCTGGCAAATGAGATTAGTCCACATTCCTTCAATGTCTTCATGCCTGCACGGTAGGTGACCTTTGAAAGCTCGCGGTCTCTGATGATAACTACATACAACTTGGTATCCTTGTTACGAGCAGTGCGCACTTGTTAGGACAATTGAAGCTCTTAGAATTTTTTTTAAAAAACGTCAGAGAACGGAATCAATGTTTGACGCCTTAGAAAACATCGTATCTCAGTAACTTCCAGAGGTATTCGAGATTTTGTAGCCATCTTTCTGTACCTACGACTCGCTTTCAAGACAAATTTGAGGACGACAGCAGTACACGTAACTCATTTTCGCTGGATATATTTGGCGCTTTATACCGTATGATTCTAGAGGCATCAATTACGCGTATTAGGATGCAAGTGTTTCCAAGTTATTCTAAATGATGAACAAGTTTGTGTAACACATAAAATACTCTATAGAATAGCGTCAGTCATCCATCTTAATACCTTGAATACTTTTACGCCCATCGCGTCAAAGTTGTTGTAATACATGATGCTAACACATTCGGTGTTAGAAAGGCCGGAATGATTTAGAACCCATAACTACTACTCATCCTTTGAGCTGACGTAGGGAGTACAAATCATGACCTCTAAATTGTCAAGACTATGGTGCCAAAGTCTTTACACAGGTCGAAATTTTTTTTTTTTCATGGCTAATTTTTTTTGTTACAGGAATCAAATTTTTGTTTGCAGCAAACAATCATTGGGTTTGTGAGATTCAAAATTTTAATTCTTAAAACTATTTTTTCTGATATAGATACTCAAGTTTTTTTAGTTTTCGAAAAAATGTTCTCGTTGCATAATTTCGAGCCCACACTCGTTGCCGATATTCCTGGGACCCTATAGCCTGGATTCAACAGTGGTTATGGTGAAACTTTGAAGCATCATTCAATTTAAAGTCTAGTAGGTCACCGCTCTCTTACCTTTCATATACTCACTTGTTTTGTGCTCTCGTTAGTTATGTGTGACAACGGACAAGGCGTTGGAGTGAACTGCGACGTGTATATTTGGCCGAGGGTAAAGACTGGTCATTGTATCTGTGCCAGTAGGTAACTTGCTAAAAGTATCTACCAAAATTGTTTTTACGTATTAGTATCGGTATCGGTATTAATGGGTATTCCAATGTATCGGTTTACAGGAGAATGAATCAGTAGTTTTTAATTATTTGGGTCGAAGTACAAATTTGTATTTGACGTCAAACGCCAGTTCTTTGATGAGGGAAATCGTTATTAATTAAATTACGAAGAGCTGTTCCGGCTATGATTCTGGCGTGGGTGAAGTGCGCGAAGTCGTGGTAAGCGGTTCAAAACGACTCTCCTGTGAGTGTCCCTGATATTAACCCTGGACACATTTAGTATTCAACTTCGAATGTTTCATTGGAAAGTTTCTCACCATGTTGTACTTTATGACCTGCAATTTATGTTATATTTCGTTTAGTAGGAAATTTAACTGAATTCTCAAACAATTCGAAGTCGAACGTGAAAATTATTCATCCTTTGCATGCAGTCCGTTGTGACCACGTAAACAGTCTCCTTATACGAGTTTCGTTCTTCCTCTTCCCTTACTGTGGTATCATGCATTTACATATTTCTGTCCTGTCTTTCTGCACCTACTACTTTCTTCTTCAACTTTTACCTTCTTTCATGAACCTTCTTTCCCATCTTGATGTATTTATGCACCTTGTGCATAGATTCCGCGTTCCCTTAACTCCATACTATATGGCGCTTTCATCCTTCCTCTCTTTGAACATCTTTGTTGAGGTAAGGGATGCTAAAACTTTTTACAATCAATCATGATTTGCTCTCAATGGGCGAACTGTGCGGTGTGGGTAGGTAGGTATAATTTGCTCTGTTCTCAATGAGCGAATTTTGTGGTTGGTGAGGTGCGGTGTGGGTAGGTAGCTGGTCTCACACACTCGCGCATGCGCTCTATTATTAGGCGAGTTTGAGGTGAGGGACACTGGGACACGAGTCTTCCCTTGTAAGGGTGGAGGAGGGGGTGGCACCCTCGTGTTTTGCTGCTGCTGAGTAGCTGCTCTTCTTGTGAGACCTCAACTTGGGCCACGCGTCTCAGTGTTCAACGCGTTCGCTGCCGCTGGCGCACATGTGCGTCCAGCGGCCTCATGTTAAGTAAGGTTGCAAGTTGCAAAGTTTAAGCGACTTTACTGCTCGAAAAAAAGTAAATCTTTCCTAAGTAATATCTTCTTTAGTATGAAAATGTAATTGCATGATGATATATTACCTCGTATGCTTAAATATCTTCTGAAAAAGTTGTTGAAATAATATGAATGTTGATGCGTAAATCAGCAACCACACCGATACGTAAATGAGCAATTTACCTAGTGGTGCCCTTCTGCCCCCATAGGCAGTAAACGTGTTAACCCGTTTTTCCCAGATAACTGACACTGGTCAACCTTTATGTGCTTTGTTACTTTAATAAAATGTTCGGGTCCAATTGAATCCACGGTGTGAGTTTGTTTGAAGTAATATCGTGCATCCACGGGTTAAATTCAGTCTAGAGAAACATTACGTAATTCTTGTTGAAGTTGTTATTCGGAAAATAATTGTTAGTACTAACGAATCAGATTCCATTACTTTGGATTTACTACTACTGTGTTCAACCCTTGAGGGCTAAGATGTTTATGCTAGATTTCATGTATCAATGGGAGGGCGTGCAAAAATAGCCAGAAATGATGAGTTGAAACGTCGTGTGACCAGCATGAAAACTTCGTCGCAAACCAGAATCAAATGAATCACGTGCTTCATTTTCTTGAGAGAGGGCTACATATCCGCAATGTAATATGAATAATATTGGTTTTGCCGTGTTGTGAGCAGGCGTCAAACTGCACTTCAAAACGTCAAAGTTGGCAGATTTACCCAACCAATAATCACTGCAGCACAACAATGCTTTGCTCCAGCTTAGTGCGGCATAGGTTTAATTTTCGTGCTACATGAGGCAACGTCACTGAATGTGTAGCATCTCCTGCCGTACTTTGCCATTGCCTTCATAACAGCCGCGATGACGGCCACCACGGCCGCCGCGATGACGGCCTCCACCTACCCCCCATACCCCCCCAGGGACGGGGCTGCCAGGTGCGACGGTGGCACACAGCGCCCAGCTCTCACGCGGAGCTCCCTTTAAGCGCCGCTGACCAGCCGCCGCCGCCGCCACACTTCCCACTTGCTGCCGCCGCTGCTGCTGCCTCCTGCTGCTCTTGCGTCCTTCCTTCTTGCCTTCTCTGCTTTGGTGCTCTTGCGTCCCGTTTGCCTTCCTTCATTTTCTGTAGTCCGTCGCGCCACGCTTTGCTCGTGTGTGTGTGTGTGTCTCCGAATTTCTTTCACGTTAGGCTCTGTAATTTGCTCGTGTTCGCTCCTCCGTATTACTGCGGTGCCTTCTTCACGTTAATCTTCGTATTACGGCGGCATTTTGGACACTTCCTTCTGACGCAGCGTGCCCGAAATGTTGCACACTTGTGATACTTAGACGTCATGATGTTGCACGTTCGCAACGCTAGACCTTCGTAATGTCACTCTTCTCGAACGCTGCTCTTTACATAACGAGAAGCATGTGTGATATTGCATTTTGTTATTTTATCATTGAAATTTCACGTATTCGATAGAGTCAAATTTTCGAGATCAGTTTCTTTTGGGTGGGATATTTCGTAATCTGTGTCATCTTCCTCATATTTACAGTGTTCTCGCGTCATCCAGTAACGTTTGTGAGTTTATTTTTGCTATTTATAAAGTCGTCGGGGAGATTTGTGGAAGATTTTCCAATTTCTGTGCAAAACGAGGAGAATGTTACTTGTGGTTTAGTGTATCAAATTGTTTTTTGTATCGAATTTTACGAAAATCAAGTGTGAAGTGTGTTATTTGCAGCTTGAAAGTTTACATTCGGAATCGTCTTGGTTGCTCGCCTTCCTGTGTTGGTAATAGCAAATTCCTCGGAAGTGCTGAAATAGACGAGCCTCGTCTTTTGTATACTCGTGTGGCTTTGCTCCCGGCTATTTTTGAGAAGAAAGTACTCTGGGCTGACCCAAGTCGCGTGGTTATTATTCAATGAGAGTCGTAATGATTTTGTTCTGGGTGTGCATGAATTTTTAGTTGAAAGTAATCCTGTACTTGTGACGAATTGTGGGTGTGTATGAATTTGCAGTTGAAGGTAAATTTGTACTTGTGACGAATTGTTGACTTTGTTATCTTACGCAGTCGGTACGGCGCTCCCTTGCTTCCGTTGAGCTTACAAGCTTGTTGGTTGCAGTGCCGCTGCATAATTGCGTATTCAGTTGCTGATAATGGTGGATGTCGTATTCAGGATCACGTTCTGCTTGGTTTTCTCTCGAAAGTACGCTCTGTGTCAAGGTAAGTTCCCGTCGTCATCCTTTAGCCTCGTGCCTACGTACGTTTTCTGACACCCAGCAGTCGCTGTATGCTATGCTGTAAGTTCCTGTATGCTAATTCTTGAGTGAATGTAAAGGTATTTTTTGATGTTGAAATCAAGAAATAGTTTTAGCATGTTTGTACCAAGTTTCTGTTTGGCTTTCGACCAGAATATCACGGCATTTTATGTTTGGTATTGCACAGTTGTTTCTTCATGAATTTATTAAGAACAATTTCCAGTAGCGCTGTTTCTCCACTCGTTTTTATTCATCTTCGTGCGTGATGATTTCGAAAGAAATCAAGCAGTCATCATTAAATGGTAGTGTCATCCAATAGCAGTTGAGCCTAAGTTTATGAGATAGCGAATAGAAACTATTGCAAATTGAATAGTTGTAATTAGGGGGAGAAGTGGCGTTAGATGAGTTGTACTGGAGTAATAAAATAAACCTTAATGCTCAGCGACAGACAGCAGACATGACACCTTGGGAATGACCCCAAAGCCAAATGCAAAGTAGCTACATCGCTGGCAAAGGTAGCCATAAAGGCCATTAATGTGATGCGGTTTATCACGTATTATATCTTCATTTTCAGGTTTTGATATTTTCATTTTAACATAATCTTTTAAGGCCAAACTAACGATTTTTCTCAGCGAAAATCGTTTTCTGAGCTCAACGCAAAAGATCCCAAGCACACACATAAATGTGAGTTATACGTGATCGGCACCCAAGTGGCTAATTTTTTGCAGTTGAATTGGAAAGAAAAAAAAAGGCTTCAAATATCAATTGATTATTGGAGCGAGACCTTGCATTAGCTTCAGCCTGCCTACACGAGCCAAACGCCTGACGGTCTACTGCCCCTGTGGTTTGACTTCTTGGGTGGGTACAACTATGGCATCTGCGGGTATTAGCTCTTCCAGACGATAAATGAGAGGTCCCGAACTCAAGATTACTTAAGCCTTCCTTTTGTTGAATTAGAAAAGTTAATTTTGGTTTATTACGGCCCACTACTGTTGTTTTCAGTAGCAGGCCTTAACAAAATTTTGTACGTCTTGGTTTTCAGCGCCTCCTATTTCTTCTTAAACTTTTATATTTTTACTGCGATGAGAATTTGGCTTTCGTCATGGTATGAATTCTTGTATTTAGGATAAAAAAGAGATACATTGAAGTGAATTCTGAAAATCTTGATCAGAAAAGACTAATTTGACGACGGGATTCGCCCCCACGTCTATGGCCTCTGGTACTGCACGAGAGGACTGAGTGCTGTAGGCTCGTTCTCCAATTAGACTAACAGCTTCAGCATTTGATGGTTTGATAATAAAAAGATAATAGTAATAGTTTGAGAAGTAGCAGGCGCTGTAAAACAGGACCTAGAGGATTTTGTTACGGCCTACTACTAAAAAACAGTAGTAGGCCGTAACAAAACAGAGAGGACTAACAGGCTCAGCCGTCTCAAACTGACTAAATGCTTCACATCTCCATACTTACTTCTTGGGTCACTCATCTCAACTTACCCTAGCTTCATTTTCAAAATTCTTTAGCTTGGCCTACGTTCACTTAGTGTGTGTTTACTTTACGTGCCCTAAGTTGGCATTCCGACACTTATGTGTTCTTATTATTGACGGACTCTTTTTTTTGATCTGTATTGACTACATTCTTCACTACACCCTCCGTGACTTCTCAAAGGTGGTGTAGGGAGGGGTTGAAAAATTCATGTAGAAATTTGATCGTCAATTTCAATTTTGAGAGTGAAAATTTTAATTAGAAAAGATTTTCAAATGAGTGAGTATTGACATGAAATAATGAGATGTCGATCATGACTTGCATAATTTTCTATAATTCGAAAGCGGAACTTTATGCTTGCAAACGCAATTCTTGAAGCGCAACACACGCACCGTGTCACCATGCTAATAATGCCTCTGTTCTACCAGTGTTGCAAGAAGCGTGAATGACAGCTATCTAAAAGAGTGTTGCCATCACCTACCACTCAGCTCCTGTCCGTAGGCCTCTTGCTTTACATTCGCGCAATTCTGTTCTCGCACACAATGCGCTTTAATTTTTCGCTTCGTCTTATGCGGCTCAAGTTCTCATAGAATCTTGTTACGTTTTTGCCATTTGAAATTTCTCATAGAGGTCATTCATAACTTGTAAAACCTCCGATTAGTTTTGCAAGCTAGGTTGTCTTGCTGACATGTCAGATTGTGGTTTGTACGAGACTATACGTCTTTTGTTTGAACACAACGTAATTGTGATCAGGTTGCATCATGTCATACACCGTGGGACAGTAGACAATGTTGTCCTTGACAGTAGACGTGGGGCAGTAGACATGGTATTGTCCAGACAGGAGACGTGGGTCAGTAGACATGGTGTTGTCCTGACAGTAGACAGTATACGGGGGATAGTAGACAGCGTTGCTCTGATGGTAGACAGTAGACGTGGGGCAGTAGACATGGTGTTACCCTGACAGTAGACAGTAGACGTGGGACAGTAAACACGGTGTTGTCCTGACAGTAGACAGTAGACGTGGGACAGTAGACATGGTGTTGCCCTGACAGTAGACAGTAGACGTGGGACAGTAGACATGGTGTTGTCCTGACAGTAGACAGTAGACGTGGGGCAGTAGATAGTAGACGTGGGGCAGTAGACATGGTGTTGTCCTCCCTGGGTGCGATGTCGAGGCGCGCGGTAGGGCCGACGCGGCTGCCGAGTTGGGCACCTGACCACACCCAGAGGGGGAGGTTGCCAAGTGTGGCCGCGTAAAGGTGAGGGGCGCGAGGTTGAAGCACTCAACTTACCCACTCGGCACAATGTTGGCACCTGTCAAAGGCCGCCCTCTGCACCTCATGAGTTGGCACTCCTCGGCCTACGCTCCCCTCCACTCCCTGCTTCTCGCCTTCTTCCCGTGCTCTCTTGGGGACCCGTTCTGACGAGCCCCGGGGTCAGCCGACGGTCCTGCGGTTCGCGGAGATCGGCGATAGTTCCATAGTGCAGTTTACCACAGTATTCCAATACTAAAGTATTGGGCTCAATATGTTCGTGGAGATTAGGGATACTTCCACAGCTCTAGTATGCTTAAGTATTGGGCTCTATATGTACGCAGCATTAGATTCATTAGATTAGATCTTGGGGACCCGTTCTGACGAGCCTCGGGGTCAGCGCCGACGGTCCGTATTTGTTCGCGGAGATCGGTGATAATTCCGGTATTCTAAAGTTTTGAGCTCTACATGTTCGTGGAGGTCAGGGGTAATTCCACAGGTCAAGTGCAATTCACGTTTTAAGAGGACACCGACGTTCATTGTTTGCCGTTTCAATTTATAAATTTTCATGTCGGACGCGAATATTATCGGATGAATTAGGTTATTTTTAGGGCTTGCTCTCCCTACGCACCGCTTTTTCAGGATATTCCAGGTCAACTTCACATTAGCTGAAAGCGCGCTGTAAACTACAGGGTGTCCTTAAAAAAGGAGACCGAACTTCAAATTAATGGAGCCCTGCAGTTATTGTTGATAATTTAGCTTTGTAAAGGCCTGCTTCATTGGTTATTGAAGACACTGATTATTAAAGTGTTACAATTTTTTATTCTTCGCTTTTGAGTTTCATTCATACCCGGAGCGAACGGGGAGCTTTATCAATCCAAAGTTCGGTCTGCTTATTTTTTCGGGCGCCCTGTACAGACGCTAGCGCAGCATCAAATCTGGACATCTGTATTCTGGATACGTGCGAATTTGTTAGGGCACTTAGTGTTGGAAAAAAAGAGTTAATTCAGCGACTTGATACTTGGACTGCGACGTGGGCCATATTTGGTCACTGAGGGAGTTTTCGTTACGCTGCTGACAAACCAGTAACCAAAAACTCAATTTTCATAAATACCTAATGAAAATTCAATGAAGGTATGTGTGCTATTTTCAACATTGCACTCTACAATTGATTTGAAATTTAAGGTGAATATTAAACTTCAATTTTAGCTGCGGCAGTGTGAGTGTTAGAAGTGTAAGCGAAGACTTCGAAGCACGCAGAGCATGCGTGAGGTCGTATGTGGCAGCATTTCCGGCCGGCATCCCTGCATGTGCCCGGCGTGACGTCATACAGGATTTCTCGGACGCTCGTGAGTCGTGCGGACTCGCAGCCTGCACTCTCTTCCAAAAGTTCTCATAAATACAGGGCGGGGCAAATCAAGTGTCCGAGTTTTGAAAAGCGCGCGTAACGGCTGTGGTGGTGATGGCAAGATGTGTGGGGTCACCACCATCTTCCTGATGCCATCTTCAAAACGTGAGTACACAAACGCCATTGTACAGGGTGTTCTTTAAATACGGTACCCGAAAAAAATATTCAACAACTTTTGAGACGCGGGCATTTGATTTTCCCTACCCTGTACAAGCCCACCAATTAGCTCTAGTGTGAGCATGGTTAGTTTGTCAGCGTTATGAATGTTGCGGAGTGTGTAAATAACTTTTCCAATTTTATAAATGGAGTGCTGAAACGAGGACTTTTTACGGATGTAAACTATCGTCGTCATTCCCAGAGAACGCTAACTTCTGAAAAGTTCAGTCATGGGATTTCTAAGAATTGAAGTGGCGGTTCCTCATAAGTAACGCTGTTTCTAGTAACTAGAATTCCAGCTTGAAAGTTCCTGCAGAGTAATGACACAAAAACATCTACTTATTTACGCTGAAATTAAGGTACATCTCAACAACTCTTGGATAGAATTTTTCAGTGCATTCAATAAATAGACTAAATTGAGTCAACGAAGCCCGATTTGTGAGACCTGTGTCTGGGAGCAGTAGAATTCGTGGAAGTTGCGTCTCGTTTTGGTGTCAGATTAAAATAATCAAAGTTAATAATGCCTCAAATGAATTAAGATGTTGATTTCCTCTATCGCGTGTGTCCTCTTATAGGAATAGCTTGAACTTTGCTTAAACAGTTTTTGTGATTTCAAGGTTGCGAGGCAAATTGTAACTTTAAGTTGCTACATGTCTTAACTGAAAATGTTGCGCGTGGCATCTCAATATTCCTCGTGCCTCGAGGTTTTGGTTTAATACGTGTAGCGTCCTCTTCTGTCTCCACCGCCCCTCGTAGCCAAACTGTCAAATAACTGGGAATCTTGTGTGGGAACATACTTTGTGCTTTGATTCCGCGTTCATTCAATTCCAAATTAAATGAAACCTCCATCCATCCTCTCTTTGGAACACGTTGTTACGGTTATGGAAGCTAAAACTAAACACATTGCTTGCGCAACGACCCATCGGTGGGTCGTGCTTAAGTTTTTCCAGCTGCGAAACGACCCATCGATGGGTTGTTTGAATTTTTTTAACAGTGTTTCTAAATTAATGGTATTTAATATACCCTGTTTTTCTTTTTTAATTATGAAATTGTTAACAACTTTCGACTTTAAATTTGAGTTGGATACTGAACTTCAGTTTAACCCATCGCAGTCAACGTGTTAATCTAATGCCTGGAGATGGCTGTAGCTTGCGTACATTAGAGCACCCTGTCTCCGGGCTGCCAGTGTCCGTGCAGGCTTGTGTTCTAACGCAGTCTGTCGCCTGTAACGACGTTTCCCAGAAGCTCGCACCGCTCGTGAGAGGGCAAAGAAAACACGGCATTTCTCTTTTCTCTGACGCAAATCCAACGGAATTGAGAACAGCTTCCCTAGGGACACTGCCGAAACGCTATCGACCCAGTGCCAAGTTCGTCATTTATTTTAACAAGGGCTCACACCTTCCTCAGCTTATAATATTTTACTTAGGATTGGCAAATGTTTTCAATTCTGGTTCTTTTTTTCTAAAACGAGTACAACCTTAAAGGTGTCAGCATTGTCTCGATTCGTATGCGATTTTGTTCCACCATTAAATGGGTATTTTAAAAGCGCTTGAGTCTTTTTTTTCCCAGGGGCCGGATGATAGGATGCGTCCGCGTGTATTGGTAGTGATCATGGATTGCACGAGGAGGTGGCGTAATGCCTTGAATATCGTTTTTTGCCTTGGGAATTTCTGACGCGTGAAACAGATCAGCGCTAAGCGTACTAATGAACGAAACTAATGCGTATCAACCGTCTCCAAGCTTTGTTTAGTCCATTTTAGAGTATTAAAACATTGTTGGCTGAGAATTTAGAGTTCGATATGGCGTCGTTACTGGTAATACGGATGTCAAATGTGTTTCGTATTTCATTTCAGGACCAAGTTGATTTCCTGAAATGATATGAGACCAAATTCCGCTAACTCAATTGCTTATCTTGCTAGCACGGATTCATATAGACGGGTGTTCCGATTTTTTCATTTTGAGAGCGAGTTAATGGTCATTACTGGTTATTTAGATTTAATTCGGTTTCGTTGTTTCAACGAGTTCATTGAATGCAGTCAACGGGAATCAAGCAGATTTGAGCGACTCGGCAAATTCTTCAACTGTGCTGTGTAGAAGGATGCAATTGATTGTGATGTAGAAGGAGGAAATTGATTGTGATATAGAAGGAGGAAATTGATTGTGATGTAGAAGGAGGAAATTGATTGTGATGTAGAAGGAGGAAATTGATTGTGATGTAGAAGGATGCAATTGATTGTGATGTAGAAGGATGCAATTGATTGTGATGTAGAAGGATGCAATTGATTGTGAGGTAGAAGGAGGAAATTGATTGTGTTGTAGATAGATGCTATTGCAGCGCATCGTCTCCCTAGGCGCTCGTGGATAACGAAAATCGGTGTTTTCTTCGTGGGCTCCAAAATATAAGCTTGTTTAATACAAGGACTTGGATAGCTTTGTAGTGTGTTCCATCGAGTACTGTGAGCGGTCTACCTTGTTAACTATTCAATGATTGTTTCGGACGAAAACTTCATTGGGAACGTTATACTTAGTGAGCAGTTTCACCTGGGAGAGATGCATTGAGCTTAAGTGAATTTTATTTCTGGCCGTATTCAACGTAAGATAGCGTCAGGAAGGGCTTGTGACTGGTTTTCCGTTCATCGCATCCACGGTACGATTTTTATAAAAAATCGTTGAATTTTATTCACCAAGACCTCTGCTTGGTATGGTAAACGCTGCGTTGAGGTATCCTAATTTACTTGCCTAAGAAGGCGTGAGAAGGCGCTCCTCAGAGATAGACCTCTGGCTTCCGCATGAGTCGCTTGCAAGACAGGCAGGTACCTTTGCTGGGTAATCAGCTACGCTGCAAGGGCCATTCGTGTGTTCCGTTTTGCTAAAAGTATCTGTTTCTTACTAGCAGTGAAATGTATCATGCAAGTAACCACCTTAACAAATATGGGACGAATGTGCTTGTCAAGTGTATCGGGTTTTCATCAACCCTCTTCCGATGTTCAATTCGTATGCTGGAACTGTTCAATTGTTCGTTCGTTTGTTGAGATTGATCGTAATGTAGAATGGTTAGGAAAATACGTTTGAGAGTTGTAATGCGCAGGTCAAATCGATGCATCAAATATGATATCCTTCGTGTCTGGGGATATCTCTCAAGTTTTAAAGATTTTACCACAAGTCTCTAAAGATTTACCACGCCTCCACGGTTAACTCATCTCTTACTGACCACTGTTCGCTATCTCTATATCTTATGTTCGGTTCCTCATTGTAGCTTTTTTACTTTTTAAAACTCAATCCTTTTAAACAAAAAATGTTTCTAATTGCATGCTGTCATAAATAGATTTGTGTGACGAGCCATTACGCTCCCTATAGTGCCCCTTTGTTGAAAGTGAATACCCTTCCCAGGCCGGCCATACACGGACCTTCCTCAATCATGCACGTATCTGCATTGTTTCGCAAACGGTTCGCTATGCGTGTGCGTCAGCTTCCTCCTGTCCAGGGTGAGTCGCCTTAGAGGAATCGGTATTGATTGGGAAATGCAAAATAATTCTTAGTTTGGTGAGTTATTATTGAGTAACTTGAGTAGCAATGTAGAATCCCTATGCTCCTTGTGTTGTCGTGCGAGAAGTTCTGACACCAATGGTTCATCAGACACCGTTGTGCCTTCAAACGTTCTCATGGTTGGGACCCTTTTCCTTAAAAATCGGTAATGAATAAATAGAAGGAGGTTTTTGTTATCGCCGTCATGTACTTGCCACGATCACCGCATTTGCGAGGTTGTTAACAGTTGGTTCGGTTAGGTTGTAAGTAGCAGAATTGGGAAATCGATTTTACTGCTTGAATACATTTTTATCCTTCCTGAGCAATGTGAACATCGCGTATGAAAACAGTTATTTTTTTAAAAAAGGTCGCGAAATAGGAAGTGTCATTCGTTTATACCAGCACGTGAATGAGCAATTTACCCAGTGGTTCACAAATGGCCGAAATACTCGCGGAACGCTTTAGAATGTTCAACTTGCGGAAAATACCTGTCAACTCCGCACCTGAAATGATCTGTATCGATGCAAGCCAGTTTTGGTGTCCAGTCACCTCCGCGTCTCAAGCGACAGCGACTTCCAATATCGGTGTTTTAAATGCTTCCCTCGCCATCATTTGGCTCAGAAAGGCCCTTTGAGATGTTGAAGAAACCTCAATGAGATTAAAGAGATCTATTGACATGCGCATGTCGGCTTTAGACAGATGTTGTTACTCGTTTACTCTTTTTATTGGTTTATTCTGGGAATTAAAGCCCTGTTTTTTTTTGTTGGTTGTTTTTAAAATGTCGGAAAATAACTTACAATATTTTTCTACAGTGCAAATTGGATGGCCTAGTTTACAATTCCGTCTGATTCGACACGAGAAATTTTAACTTTTCTCGCGCGAAGTTTTCATCTAGGTTGAGATTATTTTCTCAGAGCGTAACAATTTCAACCAGACGTATTGCTAACAATGTGCCTGTTTGTTTTCGAACAAAGTATCGGTACAAAAATCCTCCAAGGTCTGTTGTCAAGAATCGTCCAGATCAACTGTGCTCTAGTAATGATAAGTTCGTACTGTTGCGGCAACCTTCGAGTTGATGGTTCGCGTAACTGAGGCATTCTTCTTCCTTTTGTGTTTTGAATGTTAATTCAGAATGGGATAGGGAATAGCAATCAACAGTAATGTTAAACAAGCCATTTTAAAAGCAGCAAACTAGGCGTTGGTGTGATCACATGTTCACAATAGAAATGAACTTAACATGCCTTAAACTGGCAAGAGACAAATGCGCGCTAAATGCATGCGTTTAATAAAATTCTTGTCTTCTGTGAAATATAATTCGTGCCTGTTGAAATTTATTTTGTCAGAGAAACCAGAGCAAGAAGAAACATTTTCATGATTTTCCATTCCCAGAATCGAATCTTTTAAACAATCTGTGAATCGCTGTCGTCATGTCACTCTTGAGCTTTTGAGCGTCAACAGCGCACTCCTGACCAACCAGTCGTGTTGCTGGTGAGGTTGCTGCAGGCATCCAACATTACATGAATGTGTTACATGTGATCTATTTAATGCAGTGATTCGTAACCTTGTTGGATGTACTGAACCCCGCAAGTTCCATTCATGCATTTGTCGAGCGCTTCGTAGTTGGAAAAATAAAATGTACTTCTTTTTCCTTCAAATTCAAAACATGTGTATTTATTATATACTGTATTAGTACACAAACTATACAATGAGGACTACAATGAAACTGATTCACCGAACCGCTGGGGTTCGATCGAACCCAGGTCAAGAACCACTGATTTAATGCACTTTGGAAGAAAATTCAGTCGTTTGAGGTCGGACTGTGGATGTTAGAATATAGTATGTGTTGCCAGCAGGTTTCTATGTTAATCTTACAGTTTTATTTTCTTCTGCTTTGGTAGTTAATGAACGAATCCTACTAACAGTTTGGAACTCAAACCACGTCGACGAGCACAATAATGCGTTGATCATCGGTGGTTGTGGTGGCCACGAAAACCCAAGCAAGAATGTCTGCGTCTCCTTAGGGAGTTCTTGAAGGGGATTTTCCTAAAGCTTACCTTAGTGAATTAGCACACTTTTACGACCTCTGGAAGTATTGACATTAAATACTTACTGAAGACAGCCAGCGTTGGTAAAAACAAACGGCTTAAGAAAAAACACTTCGTTATATCTGGTTAGGCTTCATTAAGTTTTCAGTTTTCTTTTTGTGCTGGAATTGCTTCAATTTTTTTTATTATACGATTGACCCTTGCAACGTAGGTCATTGGAATCTAAGTTCTAAAAGGAAATATATTGCACTAAAGTATCTATGTATGTATAAGTATTTAAAAGTACTTTTTGCTAAAAAATACACCTGTCAGTTTTTATTTCTTTAATGTTCAGTAATTCAATAGCGACAAAAATGCGACAAAAAATTGGAAAATAATTCATTAAATACATGGAAAGCAACTGAAAAACCGTCGACTTCCAAGATTAGAGTAGCTGAAATTTTTTATGTCTAATATGGTTCATATTTTTGTTTCTAGAATGAGTACCATAGGTACACTTCACTGTTTGTACACTGTTTCTTAGTGTACCATAGGTACACTAAGATGTTTCACATTTGTTCAGTTGTTCATTTTTATCCTCCATAGCACTTGAAATACATTGGAAGCAGTTCAACAATAACGAGAAAATCAACTACAGAAACGCTGGCCAAAGGTCTTCTGCGAATTCATTGTGCAAGCTAATGTGCGCCCAGCTAGTGTGTTGTCTCAATTGATCAGATGTTATTCCCATTTGGATTTGTGTGGAGCAGCCTTCAAAATAGACCAGAGAGGCTAATAAAACCCCAAGTATTGTGAAAATTTATTGGCGTTTGAAATCAAGAAGCAATTCATAATTTTCTTCCAAATTATCTTTACAAGAGTGCGATAGGGAGTAATTGTCTTGCGCTCCTGAGTGAATCAAGTTTAGAGTTTTATTTTAAGCATGTCAAATTTGAGTGGCAGTTATAAATAGAAAAGCACAAGAATGGCTAGCTTTTTAAATCTTAAGATTTAGAATTCATTAAGTATTAAGTATTTTTTATACCAAAGCTGGATACAGCAATGAAAGTGTTTGAAATAATTTATGAATTTTGTTAATTTGGTAAGCAAACCGCATTTTTCTTCATGTCCGTAAGTAGGTCGATACGTCTGTCGTTCCAGTACGACCCACTGTCTGAATGACACACATCCCACTTTAGACTCTTTGTTTTTTATTGACTCTGAACTCGTGCGACATGGCGTAAATTGATAGCTTACGTGTGAATCCAGGCCATGTTGCCCCCTGCACAGTTTCTTCAAGGCGTATCATTATTTCGTATTTTTCGCAGTTCCGTTGAATTTTAATAGATTCCTTGTTTCCTTATCCATACTAAATGATGCCTTCCTCTCTTTGGAACGCCTTTGTCTATTCTATTTCATGATCACATTTGAAGGCAATTGGAACACGTAAATAAATGATGAAATCTGTTGGAACTCTTCCTAAGTTGTCAACGAAATGAGTCTCCGAAAGTCTCGTCGTTGCTTCCCCTCCCCTGTGAAGTGCACTAGCGGCTCGTGCTCGGGCTTCTGGTTCTCTGTGCTTTAATGCTGGCGTCAGGATACCTGATGAACGGCGCGAGGTTGTGTGTTTGCTTCTTGCGTGTCCTTCAGTTAGTGCGTCGCGTTTGAATTGTGCCTCTTTGCGAGTGTTTTTGTTGGCTTGCTTGCTGCTCAGTGCGCGGGTGCGACAAATTGCATCCTTGTGACTTTGTACGTTACCTGCGCTTCGATGCGCGGGAAGAGTTGATGCTCGTATTCTATGGATGAACTGTTCAGCTTTTCAGTTGAAATAACCCACTGTCCGTTGCATGCTTCAATTTCCGTGTGTTTTTTGTATTTCACTTGTATTTGACAACTTTTATTCATTTAGCTGCATTTTATTAATTCTTCGTTTTATTTGTACTAATTGTTGATCATTTGTGTGTTTCTTGTTTGGTTGAGGACCATCTTTTTTCGGTTCACTGCTGAATGAATACTTTCGAGGTTGCTATTTGAAATAATGTTTTTCAAAACGCCGGTATGATAACGAGACGAAAATGTCTGTATTTGTCCTATGCTTGGTTTTAGCATTGATTTATGTACACATTATTAGGCTCTTATTTTCTTTCGGGGTTTATTTATATACCTTTTGAAACGACATGTAGAGTGTTTCATTCTTAGAATATGCGTAGCATATCAAAATAGAAGTTGTATAAACTTCACACAGAATGCATACCCTTCAAAAATGCAGGTGATTTAACTTTTAGCTTCAAATAGCGGAGCTTAAAAACCTAGCGACCAGTGCACGCATACGTTAACGCATATCAACCAGTGACTTGTAATGAGTTTTATCTTACTCTTTTATGCTGACGTGTGCTTATTGGCGCGGAAGTTTATTATTTGCGCGACATTGCAGCGGAAGGATGTCATCTCGCAAAGATATTCTTATCTTTTTCTTTGTGTTTTTTTAATTTTTATGAGTTACAGCTGTTGGCTTGTTCTATCCTGCTCCATTGCTGCTGAAGCTACTCTGGGGCATTGGAAAAATTCGATATAAACTCTGTTGCTATCATCTTTTGAGTTTTTGAGCAAACGTGAGTGAGTATCCAAGCCTAACACGTTGACTGCGATGGATTAAACTGAACTTGAATATTCAACTCAAATTTAAAGTCAAAAGTTGTTAGTAATTTTAGAAATACCAAACATTAACTGGGTCTATTAAACAGCATTTATTTTAAAAGATTCTTAAAATTTTTCAAGCGACTCATCGATGGGTCGTTTCGCAGCAGGAAGAACTTATGCACGACCCATCGATGGGTCGTATCGCAAGCTAAGGGGACGTGAGCCCTTACGTTGTTTTAAGGGTGTCACGGTCGCTGTTGGTGGACGGACATTCGTGGGCGTACGCAGTTCTGGTGTACAAAGGCTGAAGCGGAGTTCGATGAAACCTCCGATGGATCAATTGTCACTTTCACGATGAAAAGTTATGATTAAGTAGCATTGTTACGGTGTTGAACTTGTTCATTTGTGTTTGAATCAGCAGAGTTGGTCGGCGTGGAATTGAAGTTGTACATTAATAGCTCACGGACAGGCTTCTCTGCCAATAATCAGCAAAATTGTGGAATACATTTGTATGATTTTTGTTGTGCGGTTGATGCAGGCTTCATTTAGTTTGACCGAACTGAGTATATTGCCGTACGAGATTCCCCTTATTTTTGTCACGTTATGAAGCCGCCTTATAGAGAAGTGTATCTGTGAACATAGTCTAATCTCAAAATCTTCTTTAATTGGCGCTCTTTCAAGGACATCGTAAGACTCCTGACCCGCATGGTATTTTCATAGAACTGTTATCCATGCACCTTAGAGAATCAGAAAAGCTGTAATCTCGTATTTGCTCACCGAAGGACGAACTAAACTTCCCACCGGAGGATGTTGTGCTGTATCCTAAGTAGACCTTATCTTTCCATTCTCTACTTCGCTCTCGTCGGTTGTATGGTCCTTTCACCTCGCGTTTTCGAATCTTCATATTTCCATTTCGTCGTTAATTTTTCTTCTTTATGATAGCTCTTGTACGTTGTTAAGTCTTTTGAGTAGTGTCGGGCGGTACCCAAACTCTTAAGAGTATTTCGTTAGTCTTTATCACTAAGCTAGAGATGTTTTTAGTGAGCATTTGGAATACCATAGGATTTTTTGCATTCGGGATGTGACCTGACGTTGTTTTACCAATGGCTTGTCTTGGGACACTCTACTTAGGCCTAATGGAAACCCACCTGCATTCGCGGTGTGGTCAAGCGTCCCAATCAGTAATGCCGGAAACCCTGGATATCGCTGGAGCCCAATGTGATGAAACTCCATTGTTACTGATATGGTCGGAGCGGTTAGTCATGACCATAGCTCCGGCCGTCGACTTCATCAAGTTCAGTCTCCTGCGTTATGATAGAGCCGAGGTTTGTGCCTTGGTATGTCCGGTCAAATTGAGGAATGTGCTCTTGGGATGTGAACTGCTGTTCCGTAGGGTGGTAGCGCAGTCATTCTTTTTCCGGTCCTCTCAACGAACTCCCTCTAATAAATTGCCGCGTTAAGTGTTCGCTGATAATAACAAATTGTGCTCGAGAATATGACTTGAAAAGAAAGAAAAGAAAAACCTTTCATTTCTGAAAAAAGTTGACACATAAAATTTAGTACAATGAATTGGATTTTAAATATTTTTTAATGTAAAAGCCCATAATTTATGAACAAACCATAAGAAGTGGATACTAGCCGTCTCAAGGGTTAATTATATATCTATATAATATTATTGTGAGAAACAATAAGCGAGGCGTTATATCTATGTTTTTAACCTAAAAGAATGCTTGTTCGGGGGGTACTTCGCGTTTTTACCGTCCAAGCTGTATCGATGGATGAAGCTTCATTTTCGGCGTATTTTTTTATTAAATTTATAAATAATTGTATATAAATATACTCTCATTTTATAATTTACCAATCCACGTTTGTCTAAAAAAAATTGATCTGATTTTAGACGTATGCTTATTATTGCAGTGTATAAAGTTCCATGTTTGAGGATTATAAACTCATGCTACTATAACGATACTAATATAATCTTAGTCATGGACGGTGTTCACATCCTAACATGACGTTACTCCATTCATCGAGGTCGAAACTGGCTTCCCCCAAATTCTCTTGATAAACCATAAGTACACTGGCGAATATTAGCTACAGACTAAGTGTGTCAACTCCCGTACAACTACAACAACACATTAATTAGCTTCTACTTAAACATTACCGTTGCTCTGCATCAAGAAGTCTTTCTCAGCGAACTCAGACCACAGAGAATTGATCCAGAGACAACAAATCGCGACGATTGTGTCACTGTTAGCGTTTTCAGTTAACAGGAGCGTTTCCTAATTCTAAATACGTGATTTAGAGACCTCGAGCGACTTTTATCTTCCTCTCTCTTTTGACCAGGACGATAATTACACTAGAACATCGAGGCCCAGTTTGTGTATGGTGGAAGTGACAGTATTTCTAAATTTTCCACTGCTCACTGAGTGCTCTGAATTTGAGCTCACCTTGAGCATAATTTGCGAGTGAGAATTCCCTTAACAAAATCCTCTATGGATTATTGGTGATATCTTTTCTCGTCTGTGCATGCTCCTTCGCTTTCCTTAATATAGTTGCCCTATCAGTAGCATATGTCTTTAGAATCAGTTTATAGCCTAATTTTTGTAGTACCGTGAGTTTTCCACTGTTACAAAATGAAATTTTGACGTTTCAGTTGTGATGACTAAAATTTCATACTCTGTATATGTAAGGAAAAATACAGGTTTAGTTCTAGTTTCGGCGCATCAGCTTATCGTGCAAGTTGCAGAAAATCAATAAGTTCTCCTTTTAGGATGAAAGTGCGATTACTGTGCCAGAAGCAATTGATCTATACTAGTTTCGTCGATTAACCCTTTACCGTTGAAGTGAATTTCAAAATCTACTGTCATAAACAGCTCTGATATATTTTATTCCTTTTTAAATTTTTGCTTTAATGTGTTCTACGAAGTTCATAGTCGAGTGGCAGTCACTTCCTCGTTGTGATGTCGGTGACTACCTGATACCAGTGTCAGTTTAATGATGGTGGTTGTGATTACATTAATATGGGGAGAAAATGCTGACGTTAAAGGGTTAAAGATGTACGGCAAATCTTCCCTGCTCACAGATGACCCCTAAGGAGGATGCAAATATTGTATCTATGGGAATTAGCACTCCCAGGGGGACAATGTGAGGGCCCGAGCTGAGAGTTAGGTAGGCGTTCTTTTTGTTGAAATAAAATGCTTTTGTTATGTTAAGAACCATCTTTTTTCGGTTCACTGCTGTCCTGTTTTTTTCAGCACCTACGACTCTCTTCTTTAACTTTGATCTTGTTTCATGAACTTCTTCCTTATCTTACTGTTTTTATGCCCCTTTGAGCATAGATTCCGCGTTCCCTTAACTCCATACTAAATGGTGCCTTCTGCCTTCCTCTCTTTGGATCGCCTTTGTTGCGGATAGGGAGGTTTAAACTAACTAGTAATCTAATCTAATCTGCTCTCAGATGAGTTGAAAGGCGAACATCACACAATCGCCTGAACTTGTATCTAGGAGGTACACATTTCAAAGTGGCAAATGTAGGAAATAAAGCGTCAAAAGTCTTTTTGAACCGTATGTTGACCATCGTTATATCCGTGCAACTGTATAATTTAATTTTAAACTTCATAAGCTAGGTGGCAAAAAACACTTCGTTGCAGTTTAGCTTCGGCTAGGTGGCAAAAGACTCTATGTTTAGCATCCTCAGCGATGTAGACTAATACTCAATGCCGGATATTTGACTTATAATGGAAGATGATCAAAAGGAAACGTGGGTTGATTGCACGATGCAAAACTTGAGAGCTGATTTTCGAACCGGATTTGATGTACAAATATCACATAATCCGTGAGTATGTTGAGTAAAGGTATTGTACACGATGGGAAGGAGCATCCTCTCTCATGCTGAGACTCCAACTACTGGGCTGGCATCATGTATTGGGCTGTACTTGCTTGTACTGCTTTGGTTGGGTTTTGTGTAGTGCCAGTAACAGTGAAGCTAACAGGTAAGAGCAGTGAATTCCTGACACAGTCTATTGCAATGGTACAAAAACTAAGCTCCTTAATTCTTGTGCATACATTTAGGCGGATTTTTTTATCCTAGTAGGAGAAAGACCTCTTGGACAATCTGTTGAAAGTAAAACATGTTACTTATTCCACTGAATAGTTGAGTGGCCAGAGTAAACCACTTTCATTTGAAATTGAACGTGTATCTCAGAAGGTGCTAAATTGTTCTGACTTCTGAAGGCATTTTTTCTTATCTATCATTTTGGAAACTTCTGATGCATCTAGCGTTAGTAAGGCTTAAACCAATTTACAATATAATATATCTAAAAAAAACTGTTACATCGAGGAAAATTCATAACATTTAGGAGACTTCCCAGTTTCCTAGGTTAGGTAATATTTAGAAAGGTATACCGATGGTGTTTGCTACTGCAACACATGTAATGCTACGCGGGTAGAACGCTTTACGCTTTGTTTCTGTCATGAAGCCTGGCGCGTAGTTAAAAAATTGAGAATGTTTTATCATTCTGTATTCATGTGTAATTGTTTGATTAGGTTCATGTGTCCATTCACACCTGCGCAGATGCACTCATCAGGGCACACGCTCAGGGGTTTCTGTTTACGTGCTTTCTAAATGTCGAATCACTTGAAAACAAATTTTACAAATAATCCTGCAGTTTCAGTTTCAATCGTGGTACATGATTCCCATTTATTTGAACGTTCAGTTAATTTTGAGGTCAGGTTTTCAAGTTACATCATAGAACAATCGGTTTCCACTTGACATTATTCGGGTTGTAAGACGCTAACGAGTAAGGCCGTTTTGAAATTCTAATGGGCATAATTCGCCGTTGGTCTGAAACGCCACGCCTTGATACTCCATGAACCTGTGAAATTGGTAAGAACATACCTCTGTGCTCTTGATACTCATCACCCTGCTCGTGTCTTTCGTAGCATTTTAGGGTGTGTTGCTGATTATCTATCTAAGACTAACATTCGATAAATTCTTGACCACACGTAGCACTTTAGAAATTTGCTGTATTCCCTTCAAGAAACACATCTGAGAAAACTTTTGGCTTTGTTTACAGTGGCCAAGGAGTCGCTGAAGGAATTGTCCTACGGTGCATCTTGAAGGCTCGATTCCGCGTTCCCAAAACTCCATGCTAAACGATGCCTCCATCCTTCCTCTCTTTGCAGTACCTTTGTTGTGATTAGGGAAGCTGAAACTATCTTATATAATCTTATTTTCTCAACCGTTCGACTTAGGCATGGAGTAGTTCAGAGCGAAATAGCAGAAAATGCTGATGGGCTGCTAAGTAAGATTTGTCTCCAAATTAAACTAACTTGGCTGCAGTGTATTCAATAAGTGAATAGGAAATCATTGATGAGGTTTGCAGGGTTCGGAAAAGGTCAGCCGACTCTAGTTCTGTTGCAGGGATAGTCCCTACTTTTGCCTGAGATGGTGTTTCAAGTTCAATGTAGATGGACGATTGACCGGAGAATTGTATTACATTCAAGATCCATTTTATGCGTTGGTAATACTTCGTCATATTCGGATTGACATTTCATTATATTTGGGCTCATATTCTGATAAATCCTAGCGCCAATTTTATTGTACTCGTGTTAAAATTCGATACACTCGTTTCGTCATCAAGTGCCAGGCGAAGTTTAACGCTGCTGAAGTGTCCTGGAACATGCGTGCATTGCAAGCACACAACAATTTACTGTTCGTGCTAGTTATTCCATATTGAGCATTCACGATCTTTTGAGGCATTACAGAGCATACACTAATAGACCCCGAACATAGTTGAGCTTTGTGTGGTGTTACGTGCCAAATATCAAGTGCCACAAACCTACTCAGAACTTGAGATGTTTCACAAGACGTATACCAAGTCGTTGATTCGTCGTTCATTACATGTTTGTTTGCACAGCTTCTGGAAAGTATTGTTCAGGGTTTAATTTTGAAAATGTGTCAGGGAAAGGTGAAGACCGAACGATTCATACCAAGTAAAAACTGTTTTTGGTTCACTGCTGTCCTGTTTTTCAGCACCTACTACTTTCTTCTTCAATTTTTATCTTGTTTCATGAACTTCTTTCTCAACTTACTGTATGCCCCTTCTGCATAGATTCCGGGTTCCGTTATCTCCGTACTAAATGGTGCGTTCCTCTCTTCGGAACGCTCTTTTTTAGTGGTTAGGTAGGCTTAAAATAACATATAATCTGATCTATGAAGTGAAAATAGAAGTTCCTTCTACGATTAAGATGAGATAACGAGAGTAGATTCATGCAACTCTTCAATGCTGCTAGAGTGAGTAAGGTTGTGTGAGTGGGGAGCATCAGGAGGCAGTGGCAGGCGATTAAAATGAGATCACGATAGTAAATTCGTGCAATTGTTCAATGCTGTTGGAGTGGGGAGGAGAAGGAGGCAGTGGCAGTGCAGTTCAGAAGCGCTGCTCAGGTCGCCCCAAGCTCGCCTGTCTCAACTCACCGGAAATCAGCTCGTCTGACCCAGGCGTTCGCTGCTGCACCTCTGAGTGAGCTGGTGATGCTGGTGCTGCTTGTTTGGTGTTGTGTTGGTGCTGCTGCTGTTGGCGCTTGTTTGGTGGTTGTGCTGGTGCTGCTGCTGTTGGCGCTTGTTTGATGGTTGTGCTGGTGCTGCTGTTGGCGCTTGTTTAGTAGTTGTGCTAGTGCTGCTGTTGGTGGTTGTGCTGCTGCTGGTGGTTGTGCTGCTGTTGGTGCTTGTTTGGTGTTATGCTGGTGCTGCTGCTGTTGGTGCTTGTTTGGTGGTTGTGCTGCTGCTGTTGGTGCTTGTTTGGTGGTTTTGCTGGTGCTGCTGCTGTTGGCGCTTGTTTGGTGGTTGTGCTGGTGCTGCTGCGCATACCATGTGTAGCAGCACCAGCAGTACTGCTGGTGCGACTATGTGGGGAGCTGTGGCTGTAGTATTGTTGGTGATATAGATGCCTTACTCGACACATGGGGTCTCATTGATGGCATTGGCGTAAGTGTTGGTTGTACTGCTGAAATTGCAGTGCTGGAGTTGCAAATTTGCAATTGCAGTGTTGGTTTCACAGTTACAGTACTCGTGCGGCAGTTGCGGTATTGGTGTCAGTTGCAGTACTGGTTTTGCATTTCCATTGTTGGTGTTACAATTGTACTGCTGATGCTGCAGTTGCAGTGGAGGCGATGCAGTGGTACAGGCGACCGGTGCGCGGTTCAGTGTAAGGATCAGCAGATCGTTGGCCCGTTCCGTCGCCTGTACGCTAAAGTCGCCTCATTCCCCTTCCTGGTCGCCTCTACGAGCTGAGGCTGTTGCTCTGCTGCCGTTCTCATGACTTTTTCTGAAGCAGTGGTTCTTGACCTGCGTTCGATGAGTCGAACCCCAGGGGTTCGGTGAGTCAGTTTCAGAGGTTCGGCTAGGTACAGTTAGTACACTAATATAGTTCATCGTTATATACACATGTTCTGAATTTGAGGAAAAAAAGCACATTTTATATTTCCAACTACGAAGGATTCGATGAATGCATGTATGGAACTTGTGGGGTTCAGCACGTGGAACATGGTTAAGAACCACTGTTCTGAAGGCTTCCCTGCTGCCAGCAGTCGCCACCGTACCTTGGGTGTGTGCACGAGTGGAGTCGTGGATGAACGTATCTCCTCTCACTAGGTGAGCGGGCTGTGGAGTAGAAGTTCTCTCAGAATAAGACTTGCATTTCCAAATCGTGCGCTCGTTGAAGGGCCTCTCGAATGTTGTGGATTCTTGAAAGGAAGCTTTTGTCGAACCCTCTTTATCTGTGCGCTGCGCTAGAGGAAGTTATGCAGACATAGTTGCGTTCTCACCATTGAAAATACGGTGAAAGAAACACTTGGAATGGTGCGAGTAGTACTGGTGTGGATGTTCACCTTAACTGCAGGTAAAATGTACGTCACCAATTTGACCGCAGCCGCAGGGTAGTTGGGAGCATCCACACCCTGTAACAGCCTGGGTCCAAAAAAAAATGTCTCCCAATTTTCGCGCCCTGACTTCTCAAAAACCATCCACTGAAGAGACATGAGTTTTTATCTCATTTATTACGAAATTTAAACTTCTTTCCACCAGTTTTTAAGTTTTTTTTATTGACTATGCAATTCAGGCGCAATTTTGTTCATAGTGAGAATCGTTCTTTATTACTCGAAAGAAATAGAACTTGATAACTGATAGCAAATGATAAAGTTTCGCTACAAATGAGACTAAGCCCATCTCTCAACGATTGATGGTACTCGAGTAAACATACTATATTGAGTAACTTAGTTTTTGGTCATTCCTGTAAGTGTGATGAGGTATATGTCACCGCATGTTAAACTCGTGCGCACGTCACTACGCATTGATGCAGTACACACACATCACCACACGGCGGTGCAGTACACACACATCACCACACGGCGGTGCGGTACAAACACATCACCAAACGGCAATGTGGTACACACACATCACCACACGGCGGTGCGGTACACACACATCACCACACTGCGGTGCGGTACACACACATCACCACACTGCGGTGCGGTACACACACATCACCACACGGCGGTGCGGTACACACACATCACCACACGGCGGTGCGGTACACACACATCACCATACGGCGGTGTGGTACACACATCACACGACGGTGCGGTACACACACATCACCACACTGTGGTGTGGTACACACACATCACCACACGACGGTGCGGTACACACACATCACCACACGACGGTGCGGTACACACACATCACCACACGGCGGTGTGGTACACACACATCACCACACTGTGGTGACCGAGAGCAGCTGGCGAGCTCGGAGCCGCCTCCTCTATCGATCCCCACGCGGCCCCTCCTGAGCCTTTCTTTGCTATTCCCTCTCTCGCCTCCTTTCTTCACTATCTCTTCAGCCTCTTCTCCTCTTCCTTTTGGTCTTCTCTCTTCTTTCTGTGCGTCACTTTCTTGCTAGACTGCCATTTCGTTCCGCTCTTCTTTGTGTCTTCGATTCATCGTTCTTTTTTTTTTCCTGTACTTTCCTTAGTTCGTTTCGTTCGTTCGGTGGGTTTCTCTTTCGTTGCTTTTGACTTTGTTCTTTTTTAACCACTCGTTCACAGTTATGTTCTTACTTCTCTTCATTGGGACATCCTCGCGCTTGACTTGCATTCATCGATTTAGCATCCTCACACATTGCTTCCTCTCACTCATACTTCCCTCACTCAAACTTCCCTTCGTGCATAGTGCCATCTCATGCTTCCTCTCTGTCTCGCTCAGTACTCTTCTCATCACTAATCACACTTCTCTGTAATCATGATTACCTCTCATTTCTTTTGTATTAATATTTCCGTTCTTGCAGTTTACTCTCCCGTTCTTTTGCATGCTGCATTTTAATCGCTTTTGTCTAATGCATGTATTTTATTTTCTTATCGGTTCCAGCGAGATAAATTCACGACTCATGCACGTAGCAAAGCAAGGATTAATGCTGAGGTTCCACATATCTCCCTCAGGATAATATCGGGTTGCCGTAAGATATGGCTACGACCTCCAGGTTTAATTAAATTTTATGTAATTTTTATAACTATCATGTTGATATAAAACATGTCTTCTGCGAAATTGGTTCCTTTGTAGAAATATTGAGTAACGCCGTTGGAAAAGCACTCTTTTACAGATTCACACGTTCATAGTAAAGGGTGGGTAACTTTTCGTCGCATGTATTTTTCAATGGATGTGAAATTTAATTTTTCTCACGTGAGGGTTGTGAAGTGTCCACCTGTTCATAATTTTGGTAATTTTACGACTTTCGAGCAACACGCTTCCTGTAATTGTCCCATAAAGAGAAAGAGAAACGTACGCGTGGTTTTCTCTTCGTCGCTTTTATCCTATTTTCTTCGAAAATTTTTCGGTATTAATTTGTATGATTTGAGTATTATGTACGTGACATCAAGCTTGCGAATCTTGGAGGAAACATTTAAGTTACTTATTCAAGTTCTGAAAATTTCAGGTTTGATCATGGCAGCCAAAAAAAAAACGTTGTTGAAAATTCCGTATTAAAGATAGGCTTAAAATGTTGAAGCTTCTCAGTAAAAATTATGCTCGACCGAATTTGAAGCACATTGTTTCGAAAACAAAGTGACGGACCGAATTTTGCTATGATTTACTTCATTCACTCAGGTTGTGCTTCTTTGAAAAAAAAAGCTGAAAACACTAGAAGGTTTTAAGTCGTCTAGTTTAAACCGATCGCATGTCATAAGAGAACAAGTACGCTATTTAGTTTTCAAATGTACAATACGAATTACATCAGAACCATAGTTCTTTATCTGACGAACACTTCAGTGAGTTTTCTATCGAAGTTACCGCTGTCGGTTGAAGTTGTTACATTTTTCCTCAGAGTTGAGAGTGGGTCGAATGCACAGTTTTGACGTATCTCTAGGGAAAAACCAGTGGATGTAATACGAAGGGATCTTGGGACCGTGAGTGCTGCAGTGAGTCTTGGCGTCGAGTGAAAACCGATCCGAAGGATGTTCAGAAGCTCACGCATTTGCTCACATCGCGCGCTGAAACGCTTGGGTTCTTTACAGAAATGATCATCGCTTGCTTTCTAACGCTTCCAATGTATGCATATAAGCTGTCCTTCTGAGTCATTGATAGTTGATAAATTTTCGTTTTTAGATGCACCTCTTGGCTCCTAAAAATTTACCTTTAGCTGGATCGAACGTAGATTTTCGTCTAGTTCACAATGATAATTGTAATAGAGGTGTAAAAGTTAGTAATTTTCTTAGGTTATCATTTTGTGCGTGTACATTTGAGACTAAACTGCCCTTGATATGAGATTGAGTGGTAACCAAAGGCGTCGTTTGTAAAGGAATGTTCTTAGAACTTTTAAGTATTGCGCTCTTCATGTGCGATTTGTTTCCAACGTAGATAAGCCAATTTCAAGTTAGCGTCGTTGTATTCATTAATGAATTGTGCCACCAATTGAAATTACTACCATCTATTCATCCTTGACCTCAATTTATCGAGTTTCAAAATGACATCTGATGCGTCGATTGTACATTCCGACGGCAGCGCAAATACCTCCCAGTACTGTTAGCATCGTAATAATATAGCACTCGTGTTTTGATATTACATTGTTTACCGGTATATTTCTCAATATCGGGAACGATGCATGTTGAAAACTATATGTGTATAGTAATTGGTAATTCTCACAGAATGGCGAGTTTATCTCTCCATGCTTGAAATCTTGTTAATTTCAAACTAACATACAACATCATCTAAGAAATATGAGGACACGAGCTTGTTTAAAATTGCCGTCGGCATCTGCACAGATGAGCGCTATGAAACCGGCGCATCACAGTAAAAGCCCATTTACATTAGGGGACATTTTGGCCGTGAGGCGCGACACGTACACGAGGCGGTCAATAGGTAAAAAAGGTCACCCAGCCGCACGTTGGAATTTTGTACTGTCGGCAAGTACATTTAATGTAAACGATTCTAGGCTACAGTTCCTTATGGGAATGCCGTGGCTAATCGTGTGATCTTTGGCAGCCGGCTTCGGTCTGGTAGCGATTGTTGAAAAAGTAGTGTATTTTCGGATAATGAATAACCTTTGTTAGAGTGAAAGTTGTCATTAGGTTCTTCAAATTATTCAAACGCCTATTTATAGTTAAGATATTTCTTTGGCTACGAAGCTACGTATTGAACTGCTGAAATTTCCTGCTGAATTGTCGCATTTCGTCTTTCTCTTTTCTTTTTCCTCCACTCGTTTGTGCACTGTAGCTTGTGCAATCTTGCGAGTAAATCTAGTCTTCATTTTGAAAGCTATGTAAATTGTAAATTTCGGTTCATTTCCGTGATTAAACTACGTAATCTGAACACGTGGTTCCATCGCTGGTCAGTAATGATGGAGGCGAAAACCACAGCCAATCACAAGGCGGCTCGTGGGCATGTTCGTCATGCTTGTACTAGTAGGAAGTTAGGAGCCGCACTCCTGTAAATACCAGGATTATTGGGAAAGTATGGTCTGATCACTTTTTCTTTTTTAATTTTTTTGTTCAATTTCTTGAATGTTTTCCTAATTTTCAGCATAGTTTTCACTTTTTTCAGCATACTCTTCAAGTTTGTTCAAATAATTCTAACATTTTACAAGCTTCTTTACGCCTAGTCATAGACATCTGTACCCTGGTCAGCTTGGTCGCATTTCTCGTCTCTCGCATTTTCTCGTCTCTTCTTGAAAGCTCTCACCCACTGAAGCACTTCGGTGTCACTCATCGCATGGGACCATAAACTTTACCTATCTTTAAATGAACTTTTACTGCTGAAACTTTCCTTGCTATAAATCAGTGACCGTATTTCACAGTCAGCGGGTTCATTAATTGTCTGAAACATTTTAGAACTATATCTGTAAATTTACAATGCAAACCGCATTTGACGAGCAAGGCATGCCAGGAGTCAGTGCGCATGCGCTTTTCAATGTTTGCGTAACATCCGAGTAGCTTCGGCGATTCGTACCTTGCTCTCCAAAATCCCGTCTATTTTAAACTCACAATTGTTGAATTGAAAAAGGTTTATTTTGGGCTTTATTGTCGATCAATCGGAAGTAATGATATGCAGAACTTTAAAATAAAGAATTTAAGATACTCCTCGCTAACTCTTATTACTTTTCTCTGATTAGCATTAAATAGTTTAACGTTATCGTTCTTGTTTGAATTCGAAATCAAAGGTTTACCTCCTTGAAACATGCCTCATCATAGTGTGTAAGTTTAATTTGCCTCCAAGACTGTCTAAATCGAGTCGCTGCTCCCACGTGGGCTTAAATTATCAGTCCGAATCTAATATGTTATTGATACCCCTCCGAGTGCTGGCTACCTGTGTATTGGTCAAGGTAGAATATCATGATGTAGGAGTAACAGTCCCATCATGTCATTTCGTCATCAGCTAAGGTAGCAGGAGCAGGTACGGTGCGGTAGCTCTCTAAAAACCACGTTGTGGGCCACCTCTGTACGGACCTGGCTGTTCGATCTTGAGGTTAATGTGTATACTTATATCTGATCAGTATGGAATGTTTCTTGAATATTTATGTTTTGGAGAAAGAGATACTCGTGTTTTGAAGGAGATACTCGTGCTTGAAGGAGATACTCGTGCTTGAAGGAGAAACTCGTGCTTGAAGGAGATACTCGTGCTTGAAGGAGATACTCGTGCTTGAAGGAGATACTCGTGCTTGAAGGAGAAACTCGTGCTTGAAGGAGATACTCGTGCTTGAAGGAGATACTCGTGCTGGAAGGAGATACTCGTGCTTGAAGGAGATACTCGTGCTTGAAGGAGATACTCATGTTTTGAAGAAAGCGAGACTCGTGTCTTAAAAAAGGTGATGTATTTAAAATTGACGTTTCAGCTACAAACAATAGCAATCTCTCTCGCTGAGTATGCATCCACGTGGTATTATTTTTCGTTTACCTAAAAATACGAGCTTCATGTGTTGAGTAGTTTTACGAGGTCGTGAATACGGTCATTTATTTGTGGCTCCAATTTCAAACACAATTTTAGACATTGTCTACTAGAATTTCGTATGTTTGCGAAATCGTCTCTGATTCTTCAGTGCTCGTTTAAGGCCTTTCAAAAGTAGATATAGGGGCGCAGTTTACTCGAAAATTCATTTCGGCCCACGCTGAGTTTATGCATTTGTCATGAAGTTTTCTTCGTCACGTTTTCTATTTATTCTTAGCTTCATTTAATTTCGAATGGGGGTGTATTTCATTATTGAAAATTTCTTATTGTCTTCTTTTTAATGTTTCATTATTTAGTTCTCTGTCTTGTGTGGGGAATATTTAGGCTGTGATTATTTTCTAAATTTTCAATAATGCTTTTTCCTTTCTTTCAGATGCATGTGATGAAGAAGGACTAGGGTCTTCATTCCTTCATTGATCGGTGAGATCCTGTAAGGTCATTGCGATTTTCAGTGTTTTCTTACCTGATTCTCATTTTCACAGTATATATATGAAAATAATGTCTCAACTTTACATAGTAGTTGAAAGTAAACTGTGATGGAGAGGTAATTCTGGCAGAAGAATTTAATTTTGAGACTTGTGTTCTTACATGTGTATGAAGTCTTGAGCTTTTTATTATTATCTACTGGAGTATCAGTATAAAATATCTACAGTTCACATGCATTGCTCTCTTCTTTTTCCAACATCCCAGTTTGAAGGAGCTTTAATATTTTATAATTGTTGTGAATGAGTTGAGCAATTCAGCATTAAGTGTGGAAAAATTAAAACTTAATGTTTGAATGGTAACATTACAATATTATTCATAGCCAATAAATGAATTTTTATCCCAACATCAATTTTTGTACATGCAGTAGCTGTGATGCTATAATATTTGTTAGGTACATCCCTGTTTGGATACTTATATAGGTATGATGTTTTTGGTAGTGTTTCCAAATAAAGTAAATTAATAAAAATTTTGCGAAAACGTTTAATAAAGTAAAAGGCTACATGTAAGTGTTATTTTTGGGTCTCTATGTGGGAGTTTCAATGATAGCCAAGTAAGTTACTCCTATGAGCAGTTGGGGAAATGGCTTCATTCTTTAGCACTGTTCTGGACTATTTGTACTTTATCTAGTGATTGTGTATCCTTGAACTGGCTGGCTTTTTAGTCTATATAGTGATTCTTTGGTGTAGTATTAGTTCTCTGCTGTACTGATTTTATCCCACTGGGGAATCCAACCTTTGTCTCCATTACTGGAATTAGCACCCACTGAGGAAAATGTGAGGTGTCAAGCTTAAAGTTAGGTAGGCTTTCTTTTTATGGAAATTGATTCTTTTTAAATTGATAAGGGCTATCTTTTTTCAGTTCACTGCTGTATTTTTTCAGCACCTTTTATTTTCTTTCTTCAGCTTTTATCCTCTTTGAAAAAACCTATTTGCTAACTTGCTGTTTCCATGTACAAGGGTTCTTGAGTAGGATCACTGTTTGCATCGATTTCCTTAATTTTATACTAAATGGTACCTTCATCTTGGCTCTCTTTGGAACACCTTTATTATGGTTAGGGAGACTTGAACTAACTCATATAATCTGTTCTGATCCTATTTGCAAAAGGCAGGTAATGCCACTTTAGCTGTGTTAAATGGTTAGTCTTCTCTTGTACTTATCATTTGTAAAAGAATGAGAGGATGAGTTTTAAACGTATGTAGTTTAAGAGGCACTAATATTTTGTTCCAATACTTTTGGATAGTTCATCAAAACATTTGTGTGAATGAGGGTTAGGGATTCTGTGTTCGTAGTGAGGGACAATTTCTGTTTATTGGGGAATAGTATTCCAGCTGAATTTTTATCTAAAGCACACAAGATGATATTGTCGCCCTATGGTTAGATCACATTTACGAGAAAATCTAAATCCTGCATCAATAATTCTCTCATATTTTAGATGTACTTAGGTAAACAAATAACTTGGATACACCAGAATAAACTTCTTAATACGTTTTAAATGCATTGCACTATTAGCATTGCAAAATAAGAAAGCATTGGCATGATAACTAATTGATGTATCTCCTAACTTCAAATTAATGTAGCAATTTAGTGTATTTTTCTTATATGTAGTTTATCCATGTTATGTAAATGTGTGTGTGAGTATATGTATATGTTAGTTTGAATATAAATACGTTAAAATTTGTTCACTATTTTCAGTTTTAATAGGATTTTAAAGATAGGTGTGTATATTTTTGGAACACCCTTTATATGTCTCTATATAGATGTAGACATTGACAGATATGTGTGTGTGTAATATATGTTTGTTTAAGTGAATGTATGTGTGTATGTATGTGGTTAAAATATGTGCATCAAATTACACAAGACCCCAAATACATCTATACATATTCATTAATATATTTGTATGTTTATGCATCTATGTATATTAAGTTATACAGAGCGGTGCATAAGGCAGTTAATTATTTTATGATGAAATATCTTTCCCCTCAGGGGGATACAACTATTGTATCTATGGGAATTAGAACTCCCATGGGGAAAATGTGAAGTCCTGAGCTGAGAGTTAGGTAGGCCTTCTTTTTGTTGAAATGAAATGTTCTTGTTTTGTTAAGGATCATCTTTTTTTGGTTCACTGCTGTCCTGTTTTTCAACACCTATGACTTTCCTCTTCAACTCATTTCATAACCTTCCTTCTTATCTTACTGTTTCTATGTGCACGTGATCCTTTGCAGGAACACCCTTTGTGCATAGATTCCACGTTCCATTGACTCCATACTAAATGGTGCCTTCATCCTTCCTCTCTTTGAACATTTTTATTTTGGTAAAGGGAGGCTAAAACTAATTTATAATCAACCATAATCAATGAAATATCCTTTTTCTAATAAATTTATTTGAATTTTCGTTTCAGAATTACAAAGTTATGTTTTTGGAAATTTAAATCTGGTAAATTTTCAACTAAAGAGGGGAAAGATAATTGAATTTTATTTGGAATGGACGCTCAATCATTGGAACACAGCGTAGAGATATGCTAGTAAATTTTGTTTGTACGAACTGTCATGGAAAATGCTTTACAAAGAGCTTGTGTTTGCAAAGCTGAATTTAGAGGTCATTTGCGTGACATTATTTTTCATATGTAAATTGCAATAACATTTGAATTTTCATGCTGTCTACTAAAATTCTAATCTTTAAACTATGTAATAAAAAAGAATTAATAAAGTATACTCATTTACCAATGAGGCCTAAACTAAGGGAGGTCTTAATTAATTTATAATTTAATTGCTTGGTGGTTATAATTATCTTTGAAGTTTATTGGAGAGACTTAAATTTTCTGACCAAATGTTTTGTAATAGAAAGACTTTTCAGTGTTGAAACACGAGATCTTCAAATTTTTTAATGAATTATGTCAAACATAAAGAAAATAATGTGCTGTTAAGTAGGCAAAATTAATGTTGAAAGAAATTAATTTTTTACAATTCTGGGTCGTCTGAAAAGGTCTAACTTTATGATGACAGTGTGAGGGCAAACTAAGTTCTGAAAAGAGTTCAATCTTACATACAGTTAGTTTGTCCTACTAAGCTATTTGAATACTGGTTAGCTAATGTTTTTTTTTTATTTGTGCAGATGTCACCGTTTTTACGAATGAGGCCAATTCATCTTGCGTTCATCACAACAGTGCTTGTCAGAGCGGAAGTTTATGATAGTTAAGTGATCCCCATCATGAGAAGCCTCATGAGCCTTGCCTCTTGAAGAACGCGGCTCGGCTTCTTCTCGACTGTGTTCGTCTTCGTCTTGGCCGCCTTACTAGAGGCGCGGTTCCTGCCCTATTGGTGCCTGAAGACACTCCAGGAACCAATTCTCATCACCACATCTTGTTTACTGTTCTGAAAAACCACACATTCACTCGGCAGCAGTGAGGATTGCATTCTCCGAAGAGCCTTTGTAGGATAAAAACCAGCTCATTCTTCTGATCAGTACAACGGGCTCCCATCCTGGCCGCGTCGGGCACGTGCGTCTCTGCGGTTCTGGCAGGTTCGGCCGGTCCTGGAGCCGGCCCCTCCTCCTGTACTGTAGCGGGCCCGTCCCAGCCTCAAGTGGCCCCAAATGAGACCCTCAGCGGTGCCAGTAGTACTATGGCCGACTTGCAACAAGGCCGACAAGTTGTCGTGGATCGTTTAAAGAGAAGAATCAATCAGTACCGAGTGGAGCACAACTCGCGAGGCTCTCATCTCGAGACCACCTATCAGGCTGCCTACGAAACTGAGCACAAGCGCACCATTACCCTCAATCAGCGTCAAATTGAATCAAAAAACAAGAAGTCAAGTTCAAAGAAGGAGAAAAAGTTAGAACAACCTTCTCTATCAAGCATGGGGGTAAGTGTAGCTATCTCTATATCTCTTTCCCTCTAATTCTCACGTGCGAATTTCCAACAAACAATTAGTGCTGTTGAATAAGAAAAATTCATCTCATTTTTGCAATTTTGTTTTGTAATATCAGAGTTTTGTGCTGTTTTCTCCTTTCGATCACTGTTAAATTTGGAAATTTTTTCATATTCTTGAAGGATGCGATGCACTTTTCCATTTGCAATTTCATTTTTAAAACACTCAGGTTTAGATTCATAAATCTTTTTAATAGTTTCCTCCTATGTCATTATTGAAGCGTCAACAAAACAACTAAAGATTCCTGTACTATTGAGATTAAAAATAGAAGCCCTTTATTTAGTATGTGACAATTGTTCCGAGATGGAGTGTCCCTTATTGAAGCACTATTTTACGTTTATTCCTTTCTAGGCTAAACTTGCTACTTTGTTTTCCGGTCGTTTATTCATTTCGTTAATGAAAATTTTCTTAACCACTTTCTAAGTGGAAGATCAGAAAAATTTCTTACAGTGGTTTAGACGCTGACAAATCTGATGTGCGGTGTGAGACTAAATTTCACGATTCAGGCATCGTAGCTGTCTATTATCCACAGAAGCATTGATGATGGTCGTAATAGCCAACCGACTCACATTAGTAATTTATTGAATATGTGTGAAAATGAAAGTTTTGATTCGGGCCGAAATAGTTATAGCTCATTTTCAAGCTACCAACCATTGATGTAACCTAAAATATCTGTGCATCTCATATTTATGACCTGTTTTGCAGCAAATAAAGATGCTGGCACGGGGCCACGAGGCAGCTCCTGACGATCCTCCTGAAAATCCATCGAAGAAGCCTCGCCTCTCGGGCCCGACTCATCTCATGAACCCGTCTGGAGCCTCCTCCAGCTGCAGCACGGGGCCCTATGCATCCAACCATACCAACACAAATAACAGCACCATGGCGTCGTCTTCTGCGGTGGGGGCTACCTCAGCTGCCTCAGCATCGACTGCATCCGCCATGGGCAACGGCCCCAATGTAGATATATCTGAATTCCAAATGGTCCAGCAGTTACAAAACTTAAAAAAGAGCGATTCCCCTGCACCTCCTCACATGTCTATCGCTGGGGGTGACGGTAGCAGCAATAGTATGGCCGGTAATCTCCTGGACACAAATCTACTTTGCCCCTTATTAGACGACATCAAAAAAGAAGACGGAATGGGGGGAGAAATGCCTGATTTACCTAATGACTTTTTTGGGGATTTATCAAATTTTGATGGAATGGATCTAACAGACATAGATTTTGATGATGTAGATTTTTTGGGGACAAGACCTGACGATAGTAATGCGTCTGGTTTTTCCCTAGGCAATGATTATGATGCTTTAAATATTGGTGGACCTGAAAATGGTGAAGCAACTAGTGTCAGCAGTAACGATGGCGGTGCCATAACGAACAGCACAAGTCCGAGTCTGTCGCAACAAACTCAGCAACCCCAACAGTTGCCTGCTGTGCAGCAGTCCACTCCATCTTCTACCCCGTCTTCAGTATCTGCCCCTTCCCCTGCTTCCTTCTCTCATCAGTACAACAACCAGCCGCCCCCCGTTAGCATCTCATTAACGCAACCTTCGTCTCAATTTCCAGCATCCTCGTCTGGGCTAACTTCCAGTGCTCCTTCGACATACCAAAATACGCATGCACCAATGTCCAAGGTTAGGGGGGTAGGTGGTTTGCCTACAGCCATCGGGGGTATGCCTCCTCAAGCTGGAGACAGCCCAGCTGCGACCACTCTCAAGAACATGGCTCAAGTTCACCAGAAGCAGCACATTGGTCCCGTTGGCCCTAGTCGTCCTCAAGCTTTCAACGATTTTGTGCCCTACTCGAGCGTGAACAATTCGCAAGTTATGGGACAAAACGGATCTTCCCATCAAATGTACTCCCAGGGCATGAACCCGGCCCAACCTTTGTTCAATAATCAATCTCCATCTTCCCTAACGGAGGTTGAACTAAAGAAAAGACATATGATGCATATGCAGCATCAGCAGCAGCTGGCTAATTCAGGACTACAAATGCAACCTCAACAATCACAGCAGCAACAAATGAACTCCAGTCACAGTCAAAGTAGTATCATGCATCAGCAACAAATTCCTGGAGCTGCAAGTATGCAACCGCATCAACAATCCTCACCTATGTCTACACCTTCTAGTCAAAGCAGCGCACAAATTTCCAGTGGCGTAAGCTGCGGCGTCACGAATTCCTCATCGACCGTTAATTCTTTAACATCGACTCCTCACAATATTCCCAAAGTTCCAACTCCTTCACACATGCACCATTTAAATCCCCAGTTGGCTGCACAGCAGCACCAACAACAACACCTAAATCAACAGCACGCCCAGATGGCTGCTGCTCAGCAACAAGGTGGCCTATCTCAACAGCAACATGCGCAACAACAGGGCCCTGGCAGTTCACTTCAGTCACAACAGCAACAACTTGTGCACAACAATAATGGAGTACCTCCCCAGCCCAATGGGCCTCAACAAAGTCCCGCCCACACTCCGTCCAACGCAGGCCCTGTTTCAGGAGCCCCGAGTAGCGTACTCTCCCAGTCAGCAGTGTCTGTTGGAGATCCCCAGCTGTCTATGCAACAACACCAGATGCACATGCAGCAACTTATGCCTATGCAACAGCAAGGAACAGGTGGAGGCCCCGGCGGGATGATGGGAGGAATGCAAGGGTTCTCGCGAATGTCCCCCATGGGGACCTATCCTGGGCAGCCTGGGGCTGGAGCCATGAGTCAATATGGAGCCATGAGGGGTCCTGGAGGCGTCCGACCTCCTTATCATAGGCCTTCGTCTTTGTCACCAGGGGCTCAGGTGAGGTCACCAATAATTTCATTTACGCTAATAATCTTTCACGATTTGCTCTATCCTCGATTCACCGAGATGTTCGCCGGGAATATTCATGTTTTGCTAATGTATTCTATTTACCTAAATATTTGCGCCTACCTTTTCTAATTAAATTCAAATTAGCATTGTTTCTACGAGTAAATATAGTGGATAAATTTAACATGAAAACATGTAAATTATGTCAGTGTATAGTCCGCCTTTATGTGGCATCTGCGCAAATTTCAGCGTGTATCTTTTCTGATGAAATTCAACCAAGCATTGTTTTTACGAGGAAAAATGAATACATATAACATGAAAACATGCAAATATTAACGGCGTACGACCCGCTTCTACATGTGACCTTTCTATTATAAGCTGTTAGTTTCCTTCTAGTACATTAAATGGCTCGGGATGATTTTTTGCGATTGATACATAACAGGTGCAAAGAATTTTGAGGCAATTTCATGGATATAGTAACTTCCGCATTCATTTCTGACATTTCCAATTAATTTCTATGGTATGGAAAGTAAAATAATGTTGAATTCCTTTATCCTTGGAGGTCAGCAGACTCAAATTTGTTCGCGTGTATTTGGTTGTTTAAATATTACTTTTTATTGTATACGTTATTACAAACGTTAATTGGAGCACATTTTTCAGATGGCTATGGGCGCTGACGGGAAAATGACACCGCAAGAAATGTTCTACCCCAGTCAAATCGGACAGCAATTTTCGGGGATGAACCCAGGACAACCGCCGCGCTATCCCAATCAGATGATTGGTCCGGGGATGATGCGGGCAATGACCTCTAGCCAACAGCACCAAATAATGGTAAACCAAGGAGGGCAAATGCTCCCCAGACCACCTCCGCCCGAGTACCGCCATGCCACGACCATCATGCAACAGCAGCAGATGATGGCTCAACCCATGCCTCAAGCAATGGGGCAAGGTATGGGCCAGATGGTTTATCCCAGCATGAGACCAGGCCTAAGACCTGGCATGGGTGGGAGCAGTATGGTAAGCATCAGCAACGGAGCACCTGCCCCCTCGTCCATGATGGGTGCTGGGGGCCCATCGCCGTCCAACCCTGCAAGCATGGGTCAACAGCCTCAGAATTTGCCACCTAGTCTCCCTGCAATGAAACCAGGAGGCGCTACTGGCCCCGTATCATCCCCTGCCCCCACAACCAGCCTGCCTTCTTCTCTAGCCATGCCCCACCCGTCCCAGGCATCGTCCATGGCTGGAACTATGACCTCTCCTGCATCAATGTCCGTTGTGGGTCAAAATCCCATGACAGGGAACCAAGGTGCAGTCGCTAGCAGGGCAGCCATGATGCAAAGGTCATGTCCTCCTAATGTGAACGTTGGACCTGGTGGTTTAGTGTCATCACAGATGCAGCCAACGAGACCGGAGTGGAGTCATATGATGATGGCCCAGCGAGGCCAGACCGCCGGTATGATGATGAGGCCAACCGGTTACCCTGGACACCCTCATCAGCAGCAGCAAGGCAAGATATTAAGGATGTTCAAAAGGGTTAAAAGTTCTTATATCATGACCAATATTAGGTGATAATCTTGAATATCCTAAACGGCCAAATCGAGTGTTGACCGGAACTTGAGAATAATATAAAGATTTGTGTGTAAATTTCTAGGTAACTTTATGTTCACGATACGTGTGATAGTGATTCATCCGGATATAACATCAATGTACCACGAAAAAAAAGATCATGTAACAGCGACATTGCGCGATCATTCTCACAGTTATGAAACGACCTACTTCTGTTGTTGGTGCGAATGTATTGATTTGTATTAACACTGTAATTGCGAATGACTTCTCTTTGTTCAACTTTTACTCTAGTGGCTGGGTGGTTATTGTCTGACAGCAAGGATTTTAGGTAGCAGCCTGAAATTGTGCTTTGCTCGTTCCTATTGCGATATTCTATGCTATAAGTTCCCAGATATTGTAGTACTTAGTCGTAGTCAATTTGCTGCTTGTCACTGGCTCATAGAGTGAATCTTCTTCGACTTCCTACTTGAGAGGCCCAGCAAGTTCATAGTTGCTCCAACTAACGGATCAACCTGGCAACATCGAATATCACAATGCCACTCTCCCCTATTCATTTTTTTATTTCGTCGTGCAGTACGTGTCGTTCATGCTTACGCGTCAAATCGTTTTAATTTTTTTGAAATGTACTCTAACTGAACACTTAGCTTAATTTGCACTGTGTCAAGTAAAAAATTTTCTATCGCAGTTAAGATCACAATTCAGCAAAGGGATTTTGTTGTTTACTGTTGACCAATACCGAGAATTATTAGTTGTTATACCGCATAAAAAGATGAAAA
>JACJUY010000038.1:282525-330288 GCA_014220935.1 Platorchestia sp. MABIK
ACCTCCTGGAATATCATCTCACACCCCCTGGCAAATCGCTCGCACCCCCTGGAATATCGTCTCGCACCCCCTGGCAAATCGCTCGCACCCCCTGGCATATCGCTCGCAACCCAGGTTGGGTCCCCCTGAAGCACACTCGAAGCGTTCTTTCACCCTACGCGTTAGTTGTGAAGAAAACTTTTGTGAATGCGATGTGACCAACACGAGTTACTGAGGTCATCATTGGCCGCAGACTCGAGCATCATCTCTCTTACTCCGCAGCCTCTACCTCCACAGCAGCGCGAAATGAAGGTTGTGAATCACCGGGGAAACAATGAATGTTCACGGCACTGTAAAACAAAGGTCGGAAATCACACCAAAAATAATGAACATTCAACGCTCCGTGAAATAAAGTTCTGTCACCACCAACGCGCTTTGCTAGCCGGCTCTAGCCAAGGTTATTTTGACTAACTTTCCTTCTGTAAAATGGGACTAAATGCACTCTATAAAATCATGATGACGGCTCGCAAACAAATTTTGAGCTGCAGTTCATACGTTTTGGTTTTCTATAACATGTCAAGAAATGATGTGGCTTTTAAAGTGCTCAGCATCACATTTCAGAGCATCCTTAAATGTTAGCTAGAATTTCTTTATTTGGCTGAAGATAATCGATACTGCAAGTCGTATTTTATTAGATGAATATATTGGAATATTCAATCTTAGATGCACTACTTTGATCATTCAAAAAATATGAAAAGAGAAAAATAACAGATTAAATTTATGCGGGAATGATTGCTTAGGAGTTTGCTCTCATCCGAAATCATTTATACGGAAATTGTTTTTCATTTTCCTGAGTAAAAATCAGACACCATCAACATATGAAGTTTTATCTGTGTAGAAATTACAAGGAGGCTTGAGTCCGACTATGTTTCGGAGCTCTTGGTTTCCAGACTGGAATGGAATGCAATGTGATCATTTTGGAGAATACAGGGTAAGGTCACTAGATTTGATTTGTGATTTTACATAGACCATTTGAACGACTCAAACCTGCCTCTTACTTAGCAGTTCTATTTCATTGCTCAATGTGGTGCACAAAACAAATGGAGTTGACGGTTTTGGTCAATAGTTCGACTGGCATGAAACAATAGGTTTTACACTTTTACCTAACATACCTCAAAAAACGTACTTACACTCTATATAGTGTTCTCCACATCTATCGCCACACGTGTGAAACTCTGGCAGTCTAACACCCTAACTTGTCAGAACGCTTATACAGTTGACATCCAGGTTCTTGGATGGTTGTCACCGACCTCGCCCAGCTTTCAGTGATAAACAAACACAAACATCGGCATCTAAGGATGCTTTATTTCCAATCAAACCTGATACCCATCACCTTGTACATTGGTTTTTCAAATGCTTTATAACTAACGCCAGGACGCCATGTCGGTTTCCCCCGGTCAAGACAGGCACCCATTTCAGACACCTGGGTAGAGTGGGGTATTGTGTTTTGAGTTTTTCCTCTGTACCCAACGGAGAAATTCGCCACACAGCGCCGGGATTCGAACCCTCAACACCTTCACGGAAGGGAGGGTTGTTCAACCACTCGGCTACAACGAGCAATAGGATAAAGGATAACAGAGCAAATTTCAGCACCCTGCTCTAAGTAAAAACACAGGGCAAAATTTACTACCCTGATCTTGGTGCTGATAAATGGCAAAATTTTGCTTCTTAGCAAGCTGTATTGTGGATACGATCTATAATAAACATCGATTATCTAAAGGTTCATCAAGCATAGTTGAATAGTAAAAAAAAAGATGTGGCGATTTTAAAAGCTGATGAAAGTAAAAATGAAAGTAATACAAGAAAAAAGTAACTATATTTAAAGTATGCACAATGAATATAATTTCATTTCAATAGGTTTTGGAAATAGTAATTTGAGTGCGATAGTCAACTTGGTGGCAGTTTTTGAGTATATTTCGGATGCTCGTCGAAAAAACCTGGCCCGTGCCCTATGACTCTTTTCTACAAATGGGCACGCCCGTCAAAAATGACGGGATTCTACATTTTCCTTATAATTTCCTTCCACACCTGAATGACAAACAAAATTTCCATCCTAATAGTACTCACGATAAAAATATTTTCGTACTTGTGCACTGGTGAAACTCAAATCACAGATACGGTCATTAAGCATCCTCATGAGCATCACAGAGAGACGGAAGAAGCTGACACCAAACAAATAAACTCACAAAGGATATAATTACGTGAGAAGAAGATTTCAGTAGGGTATATTGTAATACGCAATAACCCGCCGAACACGGTATCCACGATACGGACTTTTTTAAAAGTGACATATATTATAGTGCTCTTGTACAGTAGAGTGAAAATGAGGGTATTAATTTACCAGTGAATGGAAACCAAGACCGCCAGTGCTAATTTCTTCCTATCTATTCGTACGAGCGTGACACGAAGCAAATAAATGAATATATAATCACATGACTATGATGCTTAGTAGTAGATTATTCTTATTACTTTAGATCTTTACTGTCTCATGAAACATTGATTGAATGATTCATAACAGCCTATAGAACTTCGATGCTCCACCTAGAAACGTATCGCAAAAGATTCCGCCGGAACATCACAGTGAGCGATATAACTACATCTTTTTGGAGCCACATCTTGTCAGGATTGTGATCAGTGAGAGCTTATCAGTGAGGAGCTTAACGGCTCTTGGTTGGATTATTGAAAAAAAAATCAGTTCAATTTAAAAACCGCTGGTAATTTGTCTGCATTAAAACAGATACTTGAAATTTTTCAATTTTACGCAGGGAGAAATTCGCTGTCGTTTTGGTCAACTTACATCCTTTCCAGTAGTATTGTAGACAGGATCTGGTACAAAAACCGTTTTACGAACTCATTTGTAAATTACGAACTCATTTGTAAAGAAATTTGTAAATTTCTTTCTTTTCAATTGATCCACATTACCCTCACAAAAATCACGACCATTTCGCTGAGTGCAGTACAAGACTCACCCCCCCGCTTCAGGGCTGATTTTGCCAACATTTCCGTTACACACATTTTATTAAGTTTAGAAATAAGTTATGGAAGCAACATGACCTGACACGTCACGGTTGATTTGGTATTTACATAAAACGCAGGTTCTCGCACGCAACATGCGGGAATTCATGACAACTCCATTGAACTCACAATGAAAATGCACTGATATTCTTTAGGAATTCCCAATGCAAATGGAAAAAGTTGTGGGCATTATTTCCCGGGTGATGCTGGAATCTTCATTTCCATCTAAAGAAAAATTCGTTCGCGAGACTCGGAACTATGAGGTCATTAATGGGATTATGCGGTGCTGTATCCACGCTGCAACGTTCTCTCGTTGTCTGATGTTCGTTGCCGTGAATATTTCGCCTTTAATGTGACATAATCTGACATTTGGGAGAGAGCGCACTTCAAGATGCCCGCCGTTTTCTTTCGCTTTGTGCCGTTTGCCTCAGAAGTCACCCAGCTTGTTGCCAAGCATCAATAGGACCGAGCTTTACGATCACATCTGACCATTTTTGGCTTCAGAAATTCGAGCGGGAATGAACCATGAGATTACACAGGCTCATGCACACAAGGACACCTTAGAAGAACGGAGGCTTTCTGCATTCTCAAGAGCAAGTTAAAATTGGTGTCTAATGCATCTCAGAATCACATTTGAGTTTAAACTTCATAGTTTTGTTCGACGAGGAATTTAAGACTATTGAAAAGCCCACCTTGTTGACTTCATGTTAACCTAACTTAATAGTGTTTATAATAGTGCTGTTCATCTTAATAGTGTTTAAACGGTGATTACTAGACTTCGTATTAATTTTGGGCTTATAAAACTAATATTACATTGAAAATTTCAAATTTCGTTCAATTGCAATTCATTCGTGAAAACTGCATTTAGGTTAATTGTTAAAAATACGAGTTTTTTGTATCTACGATTCCGATATTTTTGTGACACGGTTTTTATTCATTAAATTCAATAAATTTAAATAAATTGTGATTCAAAAACAGAAATTTGTGATCATTTCCGAACTTCCTTGTAATCATTTATTGCAGGGAGTGACTGAGGACGGTGAAACCAGGCCAGCAAACAAATGCAAGCGAGCAAGGAAAAGCAAATAAACAAACCAAGAAAGCTAACCAAAAGCAAGCACAAGTAAGTACAAACAAGCACAAGGAAGAACAAGCAAGAAAAAGTGAGTACAAATAAGCACAAGCAAGCACATATAAGTACAAACATGTACAAACAAGCACAAGCACGTCAGAACAATTACAAGCAAGCAAAGCAAGCTTAACCAAACAAGCAAGCAGCAACCCTAACCACAACAAAGTTGTGGTTAGGGTTGCTGTTACATTTACATTCCTCAAGTTACATTTCACGGAATATTCGTTACATTGCAATAAGTATTGTTGCAGGACATCTTAAAGCATGGAGAGATAAATGCAAGCACACAGCACACGCGCGTTTAATACTATTTCTCACACAAGCGCACGCTAATTAACGCTTGAGTATAGGAGGCGCATATTTCCCCAGAGGCTCGTAACTCATGTTAGGTGGCACGACACCGGGCTTTGCTCTCAGACTTAACTTTAGGTTAGGTTTCTTCCTCCTTTAATGTATTATTTTAATTCTAACTTCTCCCTCCTTTAATGGATTATTTTAATTCTAATTTCTTCCGCCTGTAATGCATCATTTCAGTTCTAACTGTTTTTCTCCTTTAATACCTCATTTGAGTGCTAAATTTTTGCTACTTTAGTGCACAATTTTAATTCTAACTTTTTCCTCATTATAAAATTTCACTTTAACTATTATTTCGTCTGTCTTTAAAATCTCATTTTTATTCATTTTCTTCATCGTATAGTGAATAATTTGTATTTTAATTTTGTCCTCCTCTAATACAGCCTCTTAATTTTAATTTCTTCTTCTTCTAAAATCTCATAATAATAATAATAAACCATGTCTTTATTTAATAACACGCATCTTATCTCTTCAGAATGTCTAATAATTCAGAATTTGCCTTTCAAAACTCGAGAATGAAACACCTCTTGATGTGTCATAACGCGCTTCAGAATACACCCTTTAATGCTCAGAAAACGTCTAATAGTGCTCAGAATACGCCCCATAATGCTCATAATACGCCCTACAATGCTCAGAATACACTCTTTAATACTCAGAATACGCCCTATAATGCTCAGAATACGCCCTACAATGCACAGAATACGCCATATAATGCTCAGAATGCGCCTTATAATGCTCAAAATACGCCCTATAACGCTCAAAATACGCCCTTTAATGCTCAGAATTAGCCCCTTATTGCTCAGAATACTCCCTTTTACGCAGAGAATGCGCACTGTCTTTAATGTGCCAGTTCTTCAGTAATTCACGCAACAAAAGCCCTGTTCTCGAGACCGCGAATTAGAACAATAGAACGACAGGAAAAAATAATAATCTTTGTTTGAATGGTCTTCTGAAGAGAAGAAAATTTATTTTTCTACGCTGTTAATTTCATTTGTCTAGTCGAATTGAAATCACTGGAATCTTTACGCGATTTTCTGCACGATTTAGATCGTTTTAGTAAATTTAGCCCATCGGAAATAAAACTTCAACATGATTTCTCTTCTGAAAACTGCACTAATAATCGGCTTAAATAAATGCGCACGTTTTATTGTGCACCCGTCCAATATAACACTTTCAAATTTCCAAGAATCAAGAGCAATTAACACTTTTATAAAGATAGTTTTACTCGTGATGTGTTCTCTGAGCGCTACTTTTGCAAAGAAGTTCAGTTGTGATAGTTTAACAGTGATAAAAATAATCTAATATTCTCTAGTTTATTCAGGTACGTAAAGCTATTCGCTAATTGATTATCATTTCTTCAAGAAACGTTTTTGCTATTCCTGTGAAATTGTTATTATTCCGTATTTTTATTCATATTTGTTTTATTATTTTGTAATTGTTCAATGAATATTCAAAACTTTGTCATTATAATTTTGCTTGAGAGTTCCTCTATACAAACGAATTTGAAACACACCAAAATGAAAAGTTTCTATGGGTGTTCACTTTGTAATATCTGCATTGTGTGCCTGCCGCTTCTTTAGTTCTTTGTGCCTCAATCAGCATTAATGGCTGTAAATAAAGACCAAATACAATGCTGGTAAAATAGATATAGAGAATAGATACAACTCAGTCTATTCCACACAAATAGATAAATTTAGAATAGATATAACTCAATCTATTCCGCAGGAAATTAGATAAAAATAGATAGAACTCAATACATTCCACACGAATACATAGGTGGAAAATAGATACAACTCAGTCTATTCCACAATATGCGGAGAAAGATGACTCTCAGGCGAACACCAAGCAGTACTTCTTCGACCCTTCAGAGCCTCTAAAAGCATATTTCTGGCGGACTTTGGAAGCGAAGTCTCTCCCTCGCGTGTGAGCTTCTTCTTAGGATGCCGTGCGGCTCCACCGGCCTCGGCAATAAGATGAGAGCATTTCCAAAAGGATTGCCTTCGGTTGTGAGGGATATGCCTCTAGAAATATTCTAAGGGCGTACATGCCTGTAGGAATATTCCTCAGGGCAGTAAGCCCTAGTGTCACGGGAGAGTGCGGCAGTGAGGCGGTGTCTGCACACGCACGCGTACCAGTTTCGTGATTTGTTTTGTGACTTTTCAGTGCGTGTGGCTTTGTATATGAAAAATTGGTTTCCTAATATTCAATGAAAATTTAGTGATACTTCGAAGAGTTTCTGTAACTTTTAAGAAAATCTTCATATTTCTCCGATAATTGATCTTCATAACCCATCATGAATTTTTGTTATTTTTCGGTAACTGTTCTGTTCTTTTGTTTGTCAATGAATTTTCTGTAATTTTTGAATAATTTTCTCTAAATGTTCAAGATTCTGCAATTTTTAGCAGAACGTTTTATAATGATGCCATATATTTTCCCCAATTCTTTTTTGAAAACAGTGTAATTCTTTCATGAATCTTGAAGACTTCGTCATTATATTTTATTTGTAAATTTCTTTATAAAAATAGAAATACCACACTTCGAAGGGGAATATCCCAGGAGCAGTATCATTTCAAACATCGCCGGTGCATCAGTTACATTACAGTAACGTGACTCTTAGTGTCAGAAGTATTTCACAACTTATAAAGTGTATAGTACTTCACAACTATAATGTTTGGAGTATTTCACGACTTCTAATGTGTGGAGTATATCATGACTTATAAAGTGTGGAGTATTTAACGACTTTTAATGTGTGGAGTACTTCACAGCTGATAATGTGTGGATTTCATAACTCATAATTTGTGGAGCACTTCACAACGGATAATGTGTGGATTTCATAACTCATAATTTGTGGAGTACTTCACAACTGATAATGTGTGGATTTCATAACTCATAATTTGTGGAGTACTTCACAACTGATAATGTGTGGATTTCAAAACTCATAATTTGTGGAGTACTTCACAACTGATAATGTGTGGATTTCATAACTCATAATTTGTGGAGCACTTCACAACGGATAATGTGTGGATTTCAAAACTCATAATTTGTGGAGTACTTCACAACTGATAATGTGTGGATTTCAAAACTCATAATTTGTGGAGTACTTCACAACTGATAATGTGTGGATTTCATAACTCATAATTTGTGGAGTACTTCACAACTGATAATGTGTGGATTTCAAAACTCATAATACGTGGAGTACTTCACAACTGCTAGTGTGTGGAGTACTTCACGATGCATAATGTGTGCAGTTTTCACATGTGATGAAATTTACTCCATAAGCGTAATATACATCAGAAATTTAGTCGTCTCATTGTGTAAAGTACTGCAAAAAGCGCTTGAAAGTGCAGCGACGCTTTGCAGGTTCTGAGGCATTACACGGCGGCGAAAGGAGCAGAGACGAGGGTTACCCCATGGCGTAGGGAGGAGGCGTGTGTCGGGGTAGCTGAGGGTGTGATGGGTGGGATGCTTCCTCAACACTCTGACCGGGACGTGACCCACCGGTGTACACGGAAGGGATTTTTATAATGCTGACCGATCAGCAGTAATCACAAACAAAATTTTCTTAAACATTTAATGGTGCCACGATCCATTTAATGTTCGTTATTTTCAAAATTGATAGATTAGATTGGCTCAAAATTTATGTGTTGACGCAAGGGAATGTTTAGGGCTTTTTGAGGACTTTTCGAGCGTCGGTCTCTCGAGAAGGATTCAGACGAGGGTTCTTAACGTTGTTTTGCTCCGTACTTGTAAAGAAATTTCATTCGAACCTCGCACCCCATGGAATAGTAATGCCGACATGAAACCTACATCCCATTATCCACCCGGACTTTTCTCGCACCCCCACGGATACGAGCGCTCTAGGCTGGGAAGCCCTGCTTCAGAGTGAAATTCCTATTCTTGATGTTCAAGATGAGTTTACAGTTATATTTCATGCATAGAATATACATATACGTATAGGTCGATTCCAAGTCACCAGCGAAAAAATGAGTGTCAGAAGATTAAGTCAGCAAGAGTCAGTAAGGGCAACCATTTTTTTCAACGAAGGGTAACCGCTAAATTTACTGAAGCGTAACATAATTTTTCAGGGAAAAGAAATCACATTTTTCAGCAAAAGGCAACCGCTGACTTTAGTAAAGCGCCCCGTCATTTTTCCGTAAAAGGCAACCGCTAATTTCAGTGAATCCTATTTGGTAGATAAGAGCAATTGCTGATTTTAATACGAGGTAGCCGTATTTTTTCCCTCGAAGAAATACAGATGACCATGATGGCCGACTCCAGCTGATGCGAGGACACACTAACCACTGGGCTAGTTAATGCCGTACGAAAATAAATAAAATCCATCATTTTAGGGCCAGACTTGATTTATTGGTCTTACAGTTTACATGAACTTGACTGTACTTCATGCTGCACGATATCTCCCATTCGAATATTTATGTTGCATATCAAGTGTAATTTGGTCTTTGTATGTCACAGTTAATGTGCTGACAAATTTCATTCCCGTAAGTTCTCGAATGCGATTCGAATTTGATGGGGCGGAATTTTTTTTAAATTTGCTCGAAAATTTGAATTTCACTCCAACTTGTCTCTGTATTTGAAAAAGATCCCCACCAACACAAATTGATTGCGTATTTTGTTAAATTTTAATTACCTAGATGTGGACACAAGGGGAGGTTGCAGAGCGTGCGTGTGTTTATGCCCGAGATGTGAAGGTTCTCATTTTCCTCTGTAAATTGGTGCGAGTTGTTTGTTTTTCATAATCATAATGCCGAGAATTCAATGAATTAAGGGAGTAATTAATGATTTCACATTTTGATGGAATGAGAGAGTAATTAAGGTTCATGTATTCTTATGTTCAACGCTGAAATTATCAATTCTTATTTTCAATTTCATTTAGGAAAATTAGTAAATTTATTAGGGTGAAACATTTATATTGATTTAATTTTTGTCGACATATGAGAACAAATGGAGAGCGTTGTGAAGAAATAATGTTTCTGAAACTTTTGCCTCCGCACTAAAACAATCAGAAGACAACTGCGTTTGCTGTTTGCTTTTTTAAATAGAAAAGTTGCAGATTAAGTTCTAATTCTAATTAAAATTACGTGTTCTCTAAAACAATCAAATATCAAATTTTCAAAAATGCGTTTATTTTAAAGTACACATCTAAATTAAGTGTTCCCTAAAAACCCAAATACATAAACTTTCAATGCACATAAAAAACGTAGTCGGTGGCAAGCTCAAGCTTGGAACAATTTCAAAACTAACTCGAGCGCCGTGGGGTAATGTACATGAACGAGCGCCTGAAGACTCGGACTAGAATATTTTCAGTTGCTTTTCCTGTTCCATTGAATTTTCTGCCCATTTTTGGTGGATATAACTTCTGCCTCAAAGCGCGGGCTCGAAGAAGGGAAGAATTTCAATTCACCACGGAAAGTTACTAATTTTTATAGGCAATTACAGGGAGAGCAGATCCAGGTTATGGGCAGTTACAATGTGGAAACTGCTCGAAAAAAGGAAAGCTGCAGAAGCTCTCCTTCTTGATTCTTACTACGAGGACGCTCAATTAAGGAGCATTTTAGAGTGGCAGTGAGCACTCTGAGAATGGACCGCGAACAGAAAAATGTGCGGCTGTAATACGTGTGTTTTGTTGTGAAAAATATGAGCAAGGCCGAGTTAAAATGTTCGCAGGCCTTCCAGGAACTCCAAAATCTCACGAACGGAAGCGATGCGCCTAAACTTATGGTGTCATACCAGAAAAAAATTTAATTAACTGTCACTAGAACAAATCATAACGAATAGTCCCCACACAGCGTCAGTCATCAGTAAAATTAGAGTTTTCTTAAACGTTAGATTATGAGTCATGTTTCCCATATTTTACAATTCTTGAATTTTTGGGAAATGTTTTATGGCAAAAGTGGATTGCCGTAAAAATCAAAGTGGCTTATTGTACAAGAAAGAGAAATTACTAGAAGCGGGAAAAATTTATGAATTTTATTATCAAATCACACACAGAAGTGCCTGTAGTATCTTTAGTTGGTCTTGAAAATTTAAATCTAGTTTTTCGGTTCAAAACGTAGTCGAGTGCTAATACAGACAAGACGCTTTAGTTCGAGACTAAAACAACAACATTCTTTCTATACAGGAGGTACTAGAAACGTAACAAAACTAATTCATTTTATAATCAAATCACACACAGGAGTGCCTTTAGTTTCTTACCACCATCGCAGATGACCAACGATGTTTCAACAAAGACACGTTCACAGAAGTTTTTTGAAGCGCCCAAAGTTCGTTGTGCCCATTACGATGAACCTAACAAGCTGTGGAGAACATCGCATTTTTTCAGGCCGCCTTCAAGACGACAGAAAGATCTTTTCAGGTCGAGGTGAGGCTCTTCAATGCTCGTGCAGCTCTTTTTCTGCTCAGCCCTCGTCTTAACGAGCCAGTTTAGGGTAATAAAAATTGTCTTTTGGTAGATGAAAATGGAGTTTTGTTGCCTATTTTAGGAAGTTTTCAGTAGCTCAGAAATGCTTTAGTCTGTCGCAAAGGAACATTCATGAATTGAAAAGTTTCTCTGTGACGTAGTGACAAATGCTCATCGAGAGTAAAAAATTCCATTGATTGACTCAACTTTTTCCTTTAGATGAAATTGCCCCTGTGAAAGAAACGTTAACTAACGCGTGGGGCTTTTCTTTATCCTGTTATATTCTAAACACAACGAAAGTATAAGTTCCGCGAGACTCGAATCAAAACGAATGAGATGAACTTTGAAACTCAGTGTGACATCGAAGGAAGAAATCAGAATAACTTCTGGAGAATCACTCTTGAAATGATCTATTTGAAATTACTCTAGGAGAAAATAAATAGTTTATTTTTCTCATCTGTCGTATGCGATGTAGAATGCGATGGAGTAGAAGTAAATGTTTCTTACGCTGGGAAATAAATAGTTATCGATGGTTTAAACACTAATATAAAACAAGTATGTGCATCGACGTTTTTCTGAATAATATACCATGACTTAGCTTCTCTGGAGTAAATAGCAAAAAGATTTAGCAACCGTGAAGTAAAACAGCGCCCTTCATTTCTAAATCAAGCCCTTGAAGCTTCCTCCAAGACTCATTGACAAGCTGCCATTGGAAATAATGAAGCCGAATGATTTCGGCTGGCCAATATCTGAGCGAAGAATTTTAAGTCTTCAATTTTTTCTACGAACAAGACTGCTTCCCCTGAGAAATCAAGGAGCGTCTTTCCAGACGTGCCTTTGGAGCCGTCACCGTCGCTTTGACTTAGGATCCAGCTACGATTGGGCCGAGTGGCAACACTCGTATGGTAACAATCTTTGGTCAATCTCTTCCGTTGGCATGGCAACACTCGTCTGGCAACAAACTTTGGTCAATCTCTAATATTGGTACGTATGTACTTTATCTGGAGGTGTGAAGTGACTACTGTTGCGTTATTTTGATGACCTCTTAGCGTATGTTAGCGTTTATTGTGGCAAAGCATAGAATATGTGACTCAGGGTGCAGCATGCCCGCAGTTTCCGGGCAATGTCAGATAGAGCTCGGCTCAACGAGACTGTGTTGGGTAGCAGTGCCGAGGCCAGTGGTCTCGATTTACTGATAACCTAAAGGGAGTTGAGGGGTTTCAGTAACTTTTCTGTTTGGAAAACGATTTTGTTTTGTTTTTAAATTTCTGGGTAGAAAATCCTGGCCTTCGGAAATTTGAAGATATGCTAACGTAGTCTTTTATATTTCAAGACTCTCCACAAAGTCAAAATTTATCCGAATGACATTCATGATTTATGCACTCGTTCCGTCGCAGAACACAGGTTACAAATTTTTGCTCAGCAATTTTGAGCTTCAAATGCCATGTCTTTGAGTGCTTTGCAGGTTTTATTTTGAAACTCATTTATTGATGAAACAAAGAATATTGGTGGGGAATCGAATGGCAAGTACCACTAAGTATTTTCAAAAACGGAAGATTGAAAAAACTATCAAATGGACTTTAAATTTGATGGGCTTTTAGCGAAGACGTTCTTTAAATTTTTCCATTGACGTTCTTTAAATTGTTTAAATTCTGTTATAGCGCAGGTGGAAGCGATGAAATTTAAACCCAAAGGAGATCAGCGTCTCATGCCGGACGTACAAAAGGGTGTCGAGACTTTTTATCGCCTATTCAAAATCTGAATGAGGCTTTTGCATTTTTTCAACTTCCAACTCATTTGCGGGCTTATCGTTTTATGCTGTTGGGGTAATTGTACGTTGTATGTTATTTTGATGTATTTTTGTTTGGAGAATTTTAAAATGCTGCAGTTCTTGCTATTATGTTCCAAATTCATTTAGAAATCATTAAAAAACGATGGAGTGGTTTTGGAAACACATGGTTCATTTTTCAAAAGGTAAAATTGATTTTAACGTCAGTGAAAATAAAAGCAAAGGATGAGTGGGTAAGATTAGCGAAAATTCATTGCCTAAAGATCAAAAGCAACGTAGAAATATCTACAGTTAACAGTGTTAGCACCATCTATATCAAATATATATAACATTTTGTAGTTACAGCAAACAGTATTAACCATGATAGTATGTAGCATTTGATTCGACACAAAAATATGTGCATAGTTCATAGCGTAGTATTGCCATATTTCATGGACACTGCCATGAGGAAAAATAATAATATTTCTAGTGTTTATGAAAAATTTATTCCCATCGTCAAGCAACATGTTTCTTCTTCTGAAGAGCGAGCAAATTTTAAACTAACTCTCACTACTACCCATTTTTGAGTTACACATGAATTATCATCTGCGCACCTTAACTCATAGGGATAAAGTATTTAACAGATACGATGCCTAATTCGGGTTGTGAATTACTCTCAATATAAGGGAATAATTTTATCGATGCCAGTTGATGTTCGCATCAAATGTCTTTAAATAACTCAAAGACTGACTAGAATTTCTCAAAGAGCTAAATACAATTTTAGTTTCAGCTTTTGTACCCTATTTCGAAATTTTCTGTGAACATATTTCCATGAAGTGTAAATACGCACCACACCTTTGCAGTCTGTTTTGAAATTTACGGTGAAAATATACTTCTCGCGTAGTAAAAATACACAGTACGCCTCTGAAATTTTTTTTGCAATAGACAGTGAAAATATATTTCTTACGTAGTGTAGATACGCACTACACCTCTAGTCTTTTTGGCAATAGACAGTGAAAATTCATTTTTTACGTAGTGTAGATACGCACTACACCTCTAGTCTTTTTTGCAATAGACAGTGAAAATAATTTTTTTTTCGTAGTGTAGATACGCACTACACCTCTATGGTCTTTTTTGAAATTTAAAGTGAAAATACTTAGTATTTTTCACGCGGTATAGCTACCCACAGCAGTGTGATGCAGCTCGCTGGCGCATCCCCTGAGGTATTGCCTTCATTAACGTGACTCTTCCTGAGTCCTGTCCGCGAAGCGTCATTTTTTAATGCCGTGTGTGACACGCACACCGTTAGGAGGTTTTTTCCCGGGGCTTAATCGCCCTTTTAATTAATTTTCAACTGTTCTGACGAAAAGTTTTCGTCCCTCTAAGTTCGTCAAAGAGACTCCGCGTTTTTATGACTCAACTTTGGTCATTGATAAGACAGTTGTGCTCGGAACAAAAAATCACGGTAGAGTTTCGCCCAACTCATTTTTTTAAACAACTGCTTTCGTTTTTTCACAAATGTTCGAGAGAATTGAAACATTTGTTGTATTTATTTTGACATTAATGGTGTATATTGATCATTAGTAGCTCCATGTCTTCGAAAATTACAGAACGCAGAAAGCTTCGAATTATTAAAGTTAAAAACTCGACACTGACAACACAAAGAATTATGATTTTAGCATTACAGCATCCCACCAATATAAGATAACTCACATTAAAAAATGGTAAATGATAATGTTGTTCCTAAACTTTTTCCGGAATGCGTTGAATTAATTTTTCCGGAGCGTGTAGCTAATGAAGATATTTTGTATTCAAAGTTAAAGCCAAAATCCTTGTTTCTAACATTAAATGCTTAACAAAATAATTTGTGAATGATAAAGTTATACCTAGAGCAGCATTCACCAGCTTTACAGTAAGGATCATCGAGTAAACTTTCCAACGCTTGATGAATTCAATAATATTTAACCCACAACAGAACCAAACTACGAATTACCGAGACTATAGCGATGATCAAATGATGAGCCTAATGCACATAGCTGTTCTATATTGATCACACTAAATTTTAAACTTATCTAGAAAATCCCATTCAATTCCATCCCGTCCTGTTCGGTCCTATCCTGTCGTGTTCGGTCCCATCCGGTCCCATTCCTTCCTGTTTGGTCCCATCCCGTCTCATCCCGTCCTGTCCTGTTCGGTCCTTTCCGCTCCCATCCTGTCCTGTTCGATCCTATCCGGTCCTATCGCGTCCTGTTCGATCATATCGTGTCCCATCCCGTCCCGTCCTATTCGGTGCCATCCGGTCCCTTCCCATCCCGTTCTGTTCGGTCCCTTCCGGTCCCATTGCGTCCAGTCTTGTTCGGTCCCTTCCGGTCCCATTGCATCCCCGTTCGGTCCCGCTCCGTTACGTTTCTCCCCATCCCGTCCCATCCCATCGGGTTTCATCCCATCCTGCATTGATTTAATAAATCCTGATTTCTCTCACTCTTATTTTTTGTTTTCTCTATTATTTTTATTTTTTTATTCTTCTATTTTCTGCTTTACTCTGCTCTGCTCTGTCTGTTCTGCTCCCTTATGCTCTGCTCTGCTCTGCTATACTCTGCAATGTTCTGCTGTGCTCTGTTATGTTCTGCAGTGCTCTACTCCGCTTTACTGTGTTCAATTCCATTTATTCATTTTATTTCCTTCTACACCTTTTTCACTTCAAATTAATCCGAGTCAAGTTCAATTTAATCCAAGACAAGTTCAATTTAATCAAAGTCAAGTTCAAATTAATCCAAGTCAAGTTCAATTTAATCCAAGTCATATTCAAAATTAATCGAACCCTAAGTTGAGTTAAAAATTGACATAATCACTTGTTAATTTGAGCTTTTTTGTGTTAAATATGTATCTATTGGATGTGATGAGCAAGGCAGTCGTTTTTCCGTTTAGCAAGGAATACATAACATTTTTGCAGTATAAGAACAAACTGTTGTAAAATGTGGTAAGTATCCAGCATCAGGAGGCAGAGTGTGATTCAGATCTTTGAGCGGTGTAAAAGGTGCAAGTCAATTCTAAAAACTTCGTATTATACTCTTCATTAAAGTTGTTTTAAAATTCTACATTGATGACAGTGTGCATACATTCAAATATTTATGTTCAAAAGGAAATTTTTTGCTACACATACACAGTTTCGAGGATTTATTTACACCCATAGATATGTACATGCGTGAAAGTCCACTTTATCATATATATAATTATATGTATATATATATTTGAAATTATATACATGCAAATACAAAAGATTAATACCTGACGATGTGTATATTTAATCTTTAAAAAATATACAAATGCGATTCACTGAGTACTAATGTACGATTCCGTTTGATTACAATTTATTAGAGTACATTACTACACAGATACATTCCTGCATTAGTAAGAAAAATGTTACACTGTTCTCTAATCTTCATCTTTCAATGCAGCATTTATCACTCTGCATTTTTCTTCTCGTGTTTTCTTGTTCATCTTCACTTGTTTCATAGTCCGTTGATTGGTTGTAGAGATCCATCTTGAGGGAAGCGCTGATTCAAATTCAATGGGAAACACTTTTCTTTTATTCTCCTATATTAGAGAAATCGGTACATAAGATACTGAAAAAGGCATTTTTAGAGTTATTTTAAAAACCGATAGAACGGAATAAAACATCACATACATATAATCCAAATGTATTCCTATATATGGATGTAAAATTTGACTGTTTTTAATTTTAATTTGACTTGGATTAAACTGAACTTGACTTGGATTAATTTGAATTTGACTTAGATTAATTTGAACTAAACTTAGATTAAATTGAACTTGACCTGGATTAAATTGAACTTGACTTGGATTAAATTGAACTTGACTTGGATTAAATTGAACTTGACTTGGATTAAATTGAACTTGACTTGGATTAAATTGAACTTGACTTGGATTAAATTGAACTTGACTTGGATTAAATTGAACTTGACTCGAATTAAATTGAACTTGACTTGGATTAAATTGAACTTCACTTGGATTAATTTGAAGTGAAAAAGGTGTAGTTCATTTTATTTCAATCTGTTCTATTCCATTCTGTAACAAGTCATTCTATCCCATTAAATTCTATGTCATTCCGTTCTATTCCTTTATACTTTCCAACCATTGATCCAATTTCTTTCTTTTCCGTTCTGTTCAAAGAATAATGGTTAATTATTCAGTAATATTGAATTTTGCCTTTAAAAAGAAATAACTCATGTTTGGAATACTTCACTTTTCTACAAATGATTACATTTCGTCTTCACATTTCGGAAGTACGATGCAAATTAGTTAAAAAGTTTCTCTCATTTAAAATTCGCAATGCACCACACACCGCATTTGTTTGGGCTTAGATGCAGATTTCCGAGTTTATGTTTCACAATTTTAAAAAATTAAACTCCTTTTATATTTCGATAGACTTTTTATTTGTGATATGCAATGCTGATTTGCTTAAAGTTCTGGTTAGCTTTTCATCTTGTATTTATCATTCTCATCTTTGCGTAGTATGAACATGTCATTAAAGAATGTTAGCAGATTAGATGTTAGTTAAAGCCTGCATACCCGAAACAAAGGCGTTGCAAAAAGAGGAAGTAGGGCACCATGTAGTAAGGAGTAAAAGGAGCGCGGAATCTATGTCCAAGGTTCTTGAAAACAGGAAATTGGCGAAAGAAGTTCATGAAACAAGGTGAAAGTTGAAGAAGAAAGTAGTAGGCGCTGAAAAATGGGACTGCAGTTAACAGAAAAATGATGGTCGGTAAGAAAACCAAAAACCTATTCTTTGTCGGCGAAAGGAAGGCCTACCTAACCGTTAGCTCGGCACCTCACATATTCCCTTTAGGGAAGGATGTTATCATTTCTTGCAAATTGGTTGGATTTTAAAAATGCGCTCACATGACTACGCTCCCGCCAACACCACAGAAAATTGGTTAAATTACGAAATCATTTTGGTTTCCTTGGCGTTGTCTAATCCTAGAATTACAAGAACATGTTTTGAAATGTACGCTTTTACGTTCTTCTTTCACGGACAAGTTCACATTAGTGTGTTTTACGTAATGAGTAAATTTTGAACTATCATTTTTGTACATGCATACGGTCGTTAGAATGAGGGATCATAGAAGTAAAGGAAGGACGTGCGAGAACGTAGAACTCAGAAATAAATCAAAACTGAATTTTTTTTTCAATATTAAACGAGTATCAATAGACTTTTTAACTCAATAAAGCAAATGATAACGCAGGAAAAACGGAAGATTAAATAGTCTGACGCAGCCATGATAAATAGCAAAATCAACACGGCTGCAAAGCAGCAAGCAGAGTGGTAAATCGTGAGTTGGAAGGCTACAGATTTAAAGAAGAGTAAATTATTTTTACATTGACTATCGAGTTTTTTTTTAAATTATCCTATTCCTGGTAAACATCATTCTACTTCAACACAAATTTCACCTCTGTTAACAGTTTGGATTTCATCTCAACACGAATTTCATCTCTGTTAACAGTTTGAATTTCATCTCAACACGAATTTCACCTCTGTTAACAGTTTGGATTTCATCTCAACACGAATTTAACTTCTGAAAACAGTTTTGATTCCTAAAATCCTCATTTAACGTTAGTACAAGAGTAAGACGCAGGGAGAAATTAATCGGTTCTGAAAACTGTTGGTGTCCGAATTTCCAAATTCAGAAACCTATTGTACCGCAAGATACCAATAATATCACCAATGTACTACACGTGTGATGCCTATGTATTTCCACATTCTCTACCCACAAATGCAATTTGCTTCGTCGAACTCGATAAATTCAATTTGCATCCAGTAGAAATGCTGCTCTGGAAGCCTATTTCTGAGAGATTAGGAAGCTCTCAGGAAATTTGGCGAAGATATTCACTCGCGGGAATGAATTCATAGAATCAAAAAATCCTAACGACTTTCCGCTTGCCGACAAAACAGGAGAACTCTAGAAATCTAGGACACACAATTTTTTTTAACTGTGCACACAAGTGGATATTATACTCGGATAACTTCCTTTGTTCACTTTCTTATAGATTTGTAGTCAACGCCCACGATACTTTATTGAAAATCGAGGTGACAGGATCGCCGACGCTGCGCAGCGGCAGCGCAAAAATGTCCTCTCGACCGCAGAACCCGCTTTTCGAGCAAATATCCTGCTTGAGGCAGCAGTTTTGCGCGACCACGTGGCAACCTCGAATGCCAGTTGAGGTGCTTTGATGCTGCATTGGTGATGCAATCTACTATAAATACATGTTTTCCGAAGAATATTTCCCAGTGGTAACATTTCTAAAAAAGAGTTGTGGGAGGGTGGGGTACTGTTCCAGCAGGCTCTACAGATGGTAGGGCTATTAGTTTCCATACTATGGAGGTGTTCATCATAGCTACTAGTAGTGAACAAATTTTTAGAAGTTTTTACTGTGAAGGTGTTCGCCATAGCTGCTAGTAGTGAAAAAGTTTTCACTGTGAAGGTGTTCGCCATAGCTGCTAGTAGTGAACAAGTTTTTACAAGTTTTCACTGTGAAAATGTTTGTAATAGCTACTAGTAGTGAAAAAGTTAATCAGATTTATAAAAAAATATTCTCACCGAACGGCTTCTGACATCAAAAGCACCGATCGGACCCTGACATGAGAGTGTCAGAGAACAACTACTCAACATCCCAAGAACCACGTACTGATGAGGCGTGAAGATGCTGCCTCTAACGAGAACAGATGCCAGGACTGGGCGGTCGCAAATCAGCAAAACTGAGGAAACTCGTCAGAAAGCCCCACAGCCGAAAAATTTCTCAAGGAAATCTAAACATGAAAATATTTTCAAAGAAATTAAATTGAAAAGTTCCTTTAGAAAATTTGTGATGACTTCAAGTTGGAAAATTTCACCACAATATTTATAAAGCTTATGTCACAACTCAGTTTGTTTGTGGCCAATAACTGCATTTTTTGCCCCATCAAATGTACTACAGTCAGCAGGGGAGTTCAGATTTTGTACTGACATAAATCTCGATTTAATGAAAACCTGAAAAGAATTCATGGGCTTCTAGTAACTTTGTAATAGTTTTAGTCTAGATATTTGGAAAACAATTCTGTTTTCAAGCTTGCAGATAGAAAATCTTGGCGTTTGGAGGTTTCAAGATATGCCAACTTAGTCCCTTATATTTCAAGACTTTCCAAAATTTAAAATTTACCAGAAGGATATTTATGCTTCACCATCTTGCCATTTAGAGCAGAATTTTCAGAACGACTCACTTGGCAAGAACGAATATTTCAAAATACTTAGACTACTTTCGGACACATTTTAATCGTGCTTCAACTTTTTGAAACCCTCATCTGATTCCATGCAAAGTAAACTTTCTTGGGCCTTCCATCCGACTCACACACACAGTTAACGTCGCAATAAAGTCTCGTAAAAATCAAGTTTATGCATGGCCGGAATGTATTGCCCGAAGAGCATCATGAGGGTCGCAGGAATTGTAGAACGATGTATCGCTCTATCACCTCTGCTTTACTGTTATGGCTGCCGACGTCGGAGCTTCGGCGCGCTGCTTGGTGATGCCGATCGACCTGCTGCCCAGAGCGTACACTAAGGACAGAAACTACGAAAAAAACTTTGGCATTGAATAGAAATCTAAAAATGAATCACGGATACAGTACTTCGTTCAAGAATATAAACCTCACGCAAAATATAATTGATTTCCGAGAGAATGCCATGCATTTCATCTCAGAGTTGGGAATTTTGGAGGTTACCCTGTGTATCTTCCGCTGTAAAAAGAAATACGATTATTTTCCTGCGTGTAAATTAAGATGCAACAGGTCTTCTGGCTGTTTGAAAGTTTTATTTCAACAAGTTTTTTGGCTGTTTAAGAGTTGAATGCTGAAATTGAATTTAATTAGAGGTAAATTTTATATTAATTCGTATGATTACTATAGCAGGATTGTAGCTAGTGATTGCGCTGATTGACATGAATATATACCTAATTCTTCTACTTTCTCTAGCTTGGGATTGAATTACAATACAGGTTCGCGAATGCGAATTTGCTGACTACTTGAAAATGCTCTTGGTTAACAAAAGGAAATTTCAATTTTCTGAAAGACATTCCTACCTGTTCAATTTGTGGGGTAACTTAATTTGAGAAAGAGTTTTTTGTGTACATTTTTTAACTCAGCAATGAAACAAACACTTTACCCTGACCTCCAACATTCGATATTTTAATATTGCACTCGGGCCTTCGTCCGCAACATTTACAAGATGAAGTGCTTCACGCGAAAGACAAATTACTCGAGTACAATTCGTGTTAAAATGAGATGATCCCTAAGCATAACTTCAACGAGCGCGGTCTCCAATGCTACGTACGTTCATTTCGTGTCTCGAACGCGCGTCGCTGTATTGCTCTTCTAGTGATTTCCCTCAGGCTTCCTCCTGTAGAGCACCAAAATTTTAGGCAGTGCAAATTTTCATACTAAATGAAAACAGTACCTTAATAATAGTAAGAACAATTTTTGAAACTATGTATATTTTTAAAGTAAATCAGAGCAGAAACTTGGTAATAGGATGAACAAATTTTAAGGACGATGTGGCCTCAATGTCTCGAATTACACTACAAGAAGCGAAGAGGCAGAGGAAAATCTCTTTCTTTTGTAAAATACAATTATGTGATGTATTTATATGTATCAAATATTGTGAAACACATTCAAAAAAGTCAAATAAAAAGGTCTGATAATTAATATCCTTTACACCCGAGTGTGACGAATTCGTCACACAAAAAATAAAATCATTTTACGTTCTAAATTACATGCAGAGCTTCTAGCAAATGAATGCAAAGACTTAGGCACATGTTATCTCCAAGAACAGTTCATTTTTGTGTCAGTTTTCACTGCGATACTAAGTCATTAGGCAAACTTGGTGTGGGTGCGACGTGTAGTTAGCAACACTCCGACTGGTTGTGCAGAGAATTCAGGGCGCAAAGGGCTAACTTCGGCTCACGCATGTATCATGAGATGCACGCGACCATACGAGAGTAAGTATTATTTTGCTGAAGTGTAATGATCATATGTGATTTTGTTTTATCATACGCATTTATGATTTTTTGTTGTGAATGAACAATTCGGCGATGGAATTTTTTATTCAGAGCATAAGCAAACCTTTTTCCTCTTCTCCATTACAAACGTAACTTAAATTTGCGTAATTTCAACGTATTTGACCAATCACAGATAAAGTAAAAATGAAAAAAAGACCCAATTGCGACTCATTTTTTCTCTAAATAGTTGCCTGTGATTGTAACATCTCATTCGATTAATTGAATTCATATACATATTGGAACTAAGTTTAAGTAAATATCATAAGTCTTATCGTCAACGTGAAAAGAATCGGCTCCTCACCTCATGAATGCACCGTTACGAGTGAATTTAATTGAAGGTAATGGTAAATCTTTTCTTTATTGGGAAAAAATTCAAACTAAATTAATATTGCAATAAGTAACAATTAAATCAGCGTTCTAACATAATGCATGTGTTTGGATCCCTAATCGCTAGTTAGGGCAAAAAGGCCATGATGCTTGTGAAATGCGCAATAAGAATAATTAGGTGTTCACACTATATCGAAGCTTTGTCGCCCTGACGAATTTATACAGGCTAAAAAAATATATATAGTAAGAAAAAACTCCCTAATAGTATTAACGTTTGTTGCCGGTCAGAATTAGTTGCAAAAGTTATCATTTTCTACTACAGTCGGTAACCGGCTAGCCATAAGCATTGCATTAAATTTGTGTTGCTTTTCTTAAGTTTCATTCACAAACATTATCTTTGTTCCTGTGTGGGCACATGCGCGGGTGTCGGGGATGTTAAGTGAGTGATCAATGAGTTGACATCAGCGACGAAATTCAATTTGTATTTGTACCCGTCACTTGGAATGAGCTCATTTACACATCGTAAATTTTAGTGAAACTTGGAATTTTCTTTAGCCAAATATTTACAAAATGTGTTTTTAATAATCATCTTAACTTCGGGCCCAGAGATTCATAACTTGGCACTCTACAAGGGTCCACGACTAACGTCGCTCCTATTGCAGAGATGAAATGACATGGCAAATTTCTACCTAATTGATACGATGCGCACAAGATTTGATGGCAGGAAATGTGCTTCAGGACCGTACTAGCCATGAAGTAAGAGAATCGTCGAATTCAGAATCGTCGTTCGGCAGCACAAAAGATTTGATGACAGGAAAGTTGCTTCCTGACAGTACAAGTCATGTGTTAACCGTAAACTTTATTCGGAATCATCGCCCTGCCCCATGCCCTCCTGCCAAAGCTGGCGTGGGCAGAGTCACCTCATAGCTTCAGGACCAGCCCCTGTCTAATTTACGTAGTGCTCGTTTTCTCAAGAAATCACAAGCACAAAGGTAAAACCTGATAGAATCCTGTGTAGTGCGTCAGCGGAAAGATCATGAACCGAGCGGACGTGACCAAGAAGTTAATTCAATATTTGAGAAGGAATCGCAGTGACAGGACAGATAGTCAGTACATTCTTAGTCTCACTTATGCACATCGATACATGGCATCAGCAAAATACTGACTGCTGACATTAAAATATGATTGAGTGGTAAAATATGATAACTACCAGACAATTCAATGCAAAAATTCAAATGAGTGACAATGATTTGATTCCTATACATGGACTACTTAGTTTAAACATCAATTCTGTTCTTCTGGTTTGCTGTTTATTCGCTCCACTAGGTTTTACACTACCATGAATAACACAAATGCCACTCGAAACTCATTGAACTCAAAGCATATATTTACTGTTTTCATTATCTTTCTGTGAAATATTATAACATTGTTATGCCTCGTTTTACAATAAAGGTATGAAGAGGCAATATTAGATGATGCTCTTCTATAATGATTGGTATAATCAAAACAAAGAAATGAAGTAAATTTTTTCGATGATACCGTTCCGAAAGGTGGAAAAGAATACCCGTGGATTTACTCACATTGCATCCCACGGCAACTCCCGTTCTGTGTATACACATTGCTCCAGACAGATGCCAGGTTCATCCTCATCAGTATTCCGCTCTCACTCTTGCGGGTCGCGGCAAAAGCTTTAGCTGGAAGAGCAAGAGGATTTGAGGTATTTTCTGACGCACGCAAGCTTTGGGGGCATCCTTGCTCTAAATTCACGTATAGAACATTTTTACAATTGTTTTCAAATCTATTTGAACGCAAACGCTGAAAAGTTTCGGCTAAAAAACTCAAAAGTCTGCTGGGTATTCTGGCATTAATACGAAAAATTTCAGTGAAGCAATGTCGGAAGGTTTGTCACGTCAGAAATGAATAATCTGGTTTTCAGAAATAATATTGATAAATTCAGTCTTAGGGTGCTGGGAAGGGTGTTAACTCCGAAAATATATTTTTAAGGCTTAGCTATTGGGCACGATGTTCGAGGATTTTTGATGGTCGAATATTTCTCTTCGTTAACAACAGCTGTACAGCGATGAAATGAATAACTGTCACCGTAAACGGAGAAACCATACTTGGCAAATAATTTGATAGATTACGGGGAATTTATGAGTTTACTTTAGATAGTCGCACAACTTTCAAACACAGTCGTGCAGTGACGAGAGGGATGCCTCGAAAAATGCACGCGAAATTTTGAATAATTAACTTCACCCGTCATTGCTTTCATTTCACACTCTAAGGAGAAAATTTCATGCCGCTAAAAGTTTATCTACGTTTAATATCTACGTTTAATACGTTTATCTACGTTTAATACGTTTCACTTCATCTTGGTTATCATTATGAAAATAAATTTGCTTTCTTCTCATAGCATGAAAAATTCGCTTCCTCCGCGGTAGCAAAATAGGTTGCATAATGGCTTGTATCAAAATATGATACAACACAATGAAATAGAGTGGAAAATGGGAGTTAAAATGGAGTAAAAAATGTTGCAGAAATTAGGCGGACAATAGCAATGACACCACGGGGTAGGAAATAGCAAGTCAAAATAGGGCCGAAAATAACCCAGAAGTTGAATGAGAAATACCATGGCAAAATAAATGGCAAAATTACACTGAAATAGGGTGGGAAATAATATGCCAAAACATGGCAAAAAATGACTCAAAAATGAAACGAGAAATAACAGGGCAAAGGATCTTTTATTCCAATCAATCAAGCCTGAGACACATCATCTTGTACACTGGTTTTTAAATCCCTTATAACTAACACCAGGACTCAATGACGGTTACCCGCGGTCGAAAATAGAGCTGAAAATTACCTAAAAATAGGACGGGATTTAAAAGACCCAAATCCCTCTCGGAAAATCCTACCATCTACGGAAAATTCATTCTATGACCTCAGTCCAAACGCTGATTGATTGGCCATAAGAAAGGCACTTTGCATTACAATGCGGGCCATACAATGCCTCAGCGAAGCTCACGTGTTATTAATGACCCATAGAAGTTCGCTTCGTAGCGAAAATACAGTCTGAAGTTCAATATTGAAAAGTCATGGAAAGAGGAAATTGGATATAACTTTTTTTCTGCATTATTGGATGGACCTAAAAGAAAATTCAAGTCTGGAAAGAGATTATGAATAGGTGAAGACGTAATACATAATAGGTCAAGTAGGGAACGTAACACAGAACAGACATATTAGAAAGTTTAACAAAGAATAAATCAGGTAGGAAACGTAACTTAGAATAAGGCAATTCAGAATTGAAGCAAAGAATAACTCATGTGAGAAACTTAAGGGAAAAATATGTCAACAGAACATAAACGGTTACCTCAGTTACGCTACAAAGAATGGGTCAAGTCCGCAATTCCAGAAAAGACAAATCATTTAGTTATTTTTGAAAACAGTAACACGGTAACTGTTGTGGGGTGAATTGAATTTAAGATCCAACTCCAATAGAGGTTAATTTCAACACACAACTGTTAAGTAGACAGTCTCAAATTAATTGAGAAGTAATATCATCTGGTTTTAATTAAGTATGAATAAATATGAAGTTTGTGACCGCCGGTGGGTTACCCGCACTACAGAAATTCCCTCAGTGACCGCGGGTGAGTCACCAAGCAGTGTACGTGTTACCACGATCCCTGCGAAGTGACCTACCGGTGGTCACGAGGGGATTTTCATGATGCTGCTGACCTTTCTGCAGTCACTAACTCGATTTTTACAAATGCCTAATGAAAGCTAAAGTACGATCCAGCGCAGGTTGGCTGTTTTCAAAAAGTGCTTACTACAATTTATTTTATGAGTTAAATATTGATCATCAGCTTAAAGGGACCGTTCGGCTGTAAAAAAGGTCCTTCATTTTTCGATGAATATTTCTGAAATTTTCAACAAAGGTGCAAAATGAGGCAACAATTTTTCTTTAACTCGTGTGTTATTTTGTGAGTCTATTTGAAAATTGCTGTATTAAAACTGGAAAAATGGGTATTTTGGAAATTGTATGTCCTTCAATTTTGAAGTTGCAGGACCAGGAACAAGTTTTTAGATAGCTAAATGTATGATCTAAAGAAACATGGGAGTTGAATTTGATATCTGGATTCGCTGAATTTTATCTTTTTCCCAAAAATGAATTTTTAAATTTTGTCATTATTTCTGTTCTAATTTTCAAAAAAAAATCATTTTCAAAACAACTCTTACACCAACTTTTAGCTATCGATTGAAAGATTTTCCATTCCTGCACATTTAAAAGTATCATTTCAAACCTCATCAAGGTGAAATTTTCTGGAGAGCCTGACAAACTCATCCCCTGGCCGGTAATGACGTGACTGGCCTTTCTCAAGCTGTAGTAGACGAACGAACACACTACAAAGCAGTGAAGTACATCGTTAGACTCAGAAAAAATCCTCTAAAACGTGAGCTGAAAAAGAAAAAATTGAAAATTTTTGGATTTTGGGGTAAGCCATTCTCCCCTAATTGGCTGGCCTTCCGTAAGCTGTAACAGACCAACGAACGCACTTACAAAGAATAAAAGCATTTCGCTAGATTTATAAGAAAATTCCTTTTAACGTGAGCTAATAAACAGAAAATTGTTGTTTTTTAGATTTTGAGCTCGAACCATTTTACAATTACGATCAAAGTGACAAAAGATATTTTTGAAGTTCTTAAGATGTGAAGCAATGCCAGCATGACAAGGGATTCATCTTATTCAATTACGACATGAGTGGGCCAACCTGCCTCAGGGTGGGCAAGTTAAAATTTTTCTTGGCAAAATTTTTGAATTTCTTTTCTTTTCCAACTAAATATTGCCATAAATCTCTCTCTGACTTTTGAAAAGCTGCAGGGCAACTAGATTTTGAGAGGCCTAATTTTATTAAACCAGCTATAGGACGAGCTAAATTTAAAAGCAGCTAAACTTTTTAAGATATATATTAAATTGGTATTGTTTTATCAAATTGCATATTATTGAGAAACATATTACAACAAGATAAATTTGACGATGTAACACAGAAATGGCTAGTTTGGCAGCTCTGAAGCAATCTATACACAATTTAAAATAACCTAGTTTTTTAAATTTGTAATGAGTAAATTTTACTTTACAACTTTAGTGAAATTTCAAATTCAAACGAAACGAAAGAAAACACTCATACGGAAGACAAATTGAAATTGAGGCTAATCTCATTTTTTCAATTTCTTTAAAAAATCGATTATTTCAAATATTGGATTCATATCATTTCGAAAAAAATCACAATTAGTATGGGTAAACAGTTATGCAGAAGACATTCTGCTTAACTCGACGAAGCCAAAAGAAATTGAACAGTTTGACCAGTTTGAATTAACTATGAATTTAATTTAATTCTTTACATTGAACCAAATTCAGACCCAAGCCAATGAAACTCGCAGGAGAAATCAAGAAGAACATAACTGGTGGAGGTGAGTTATTGCTTAGAACTGGCTACGGCATCAAGCACCGAAATAAAGTTGTTCATTTTTATTAAAACATCGCTTCTCATCCGCAGATGACGCACCGGTCGGTTCGAAAACTAGGAACTTTACCGCTAGTAGTTGACGATAAAGCTCCCCTCTCCCTAAACGTAATTGAAGACTTAAAGGAATCGTAAAGCAGCAAAACTTGGACAAAAGAATTAAGGAATCATAAAACCCTGAAGTTGAGGCTTGAATACTTCCCTGCAACTGGAAGTTCCTCTCGTGGTATCTCGAGGAAAAATTTCGAGTGCTCTGATAACGAACCTTTGAGATCGGTTTGTCCGACTTTAGAGATCGGAAGGTAAGATGCGATGTTCAAGTTATGTTTATCATTATGATAGTGTGATAAAAATGTACTAAATAAAAGAAAAGTAAAAATTAACGCATAGCAAACATTAACTGGATCGTGCCTTCATTTAGTTTTCATTAACCATTTATACAAATTGAGCTCGTGACTACAGGCTGTTCAGGCGCGTTATGAAAATAACCTCATTGAGCACTGGCGGGTTCATTCGAAGGAAACATGTCAACTCAAATTTCAAACGAATGGGGTTGCATTCTCAGTTCAATAGTGCTAGGTATGTTTGTGTGTAGTCAAAACCACATACAGTACACGCTTGAAGCACGTGAGTAGGCTACAACTGCTTGCAATTCAACATGCAGGAACATCCTTAAGTAAAAGTTTCAAGGAGCTTTGATAATTAAAAACGGACCATAACTCAACCTCTTTTTCCATTGAAGTAGCTTCAAAATTGAGAAAGTGCATTGGAACCACAATATTTCGCTTAAAGTTGTTTTGATTCAACGATTTTTTCGAATCAGGTTGCTATCATAGCACAATGAGTGAAGATTGAAAAGAATACAAATGTTCAAATTTATAAGGCCATTGACTCATTTGTTCACATTTACGGAGGACAATCTTACTGAATTGAAAATAGTAGTATTGAGAAATTAAATAGTTGTGTCACAAGTTTCACTGTTCTTAACTCACTTATATCAATATGCGAACATGCAAAATTGTAGCTCTGAAAAATCATAAAATAAATTTTTTAATAAATAAAAAAACAGTCACTAAGCTTTCGAAACAATCATTCTGATCACCATTGATTCTGATTATATCGCTGTCGTGTGTGTTGTATTGTGTTCTTGTGAAGAACGTTGTCTTGTGCTTTTTCCATCTATAGAACAAAAGCAACATAATCGTTAAGTAACGCTCTCATGTCCTTCCAGATCAATGAAAAGATGAGAATACTGTCCTCATGTGTTCTTAAAATGAAACCGAAGACAATGGCTTTGTCTCAGTCGAACACCAATTCCACAAAAAAGCGCGAACCAATTTTTTTGAACTTAAGTACAGAAATTTCACAATTTTTGCTTCTGTTTTAAAAACAGCTTGACTTTGCTAGAGGTTATTAACTTCACGTTGGAGTCGCGCAAGGAATGATATTAGAAAAGATTTTTCACGCATTTTAGAATTTAAAGGATCTTTGCGGGAAGTTAATTAATTTCAGAATTCGTTCACTATTTCCGAAAACGTTGTTCTGATTTCAAATGAGGTTGGCAGTATTCAATATTTGCCTAAGCGTGACAACCACATAGCAGAGAGTGAGGAAACGCTATCACTTGATGCTTTATTCATAATGATCAGCTCGTAAATGATGGCATGGCTCTTGCATACATTTTCATGCATGTCTTTCACATGACGATATATTACTGCTAGAAATGTATTAAACTAATTTGGATGAAACTCTAAATCAATTGCGGAGTCTGCAACAACGTACCAACAGCAAAATGAGATGTTTCACTCGAAGAGCGACTTGCATCAGCTGCAGTATGAGGCAGACAGTGCAGTGCATCAACTGCAGCATGAAGCAGAAGATGCAGTGCATCAGCTGCAGTATGAGGCAGACAGTGCAGTGCATCAACTGCAGCATGAAGCAGAAGGTGCAGTGCATCAGCTGCAGTATGAGGCAGACAGTGCAGTGCATNTGCAGCATGAGGCAGACACTGCAGTGCATAAACTGCAGCATGATGCAGACAGTGCAGTGCATAAACTGCAGCATGAGGCAGACAGTGCAGTGCATAAACTGCAGCATGAGGCAGACAATGCAGTGCATAAACTGCAGTGTGAGGCAGACAGTGCAGTGCATAAACTGCAACATGAGGCAGACAGTGCAGTGCATAAACTGCAGCATGAGGCAGACAGTGCAGTGCATTAGCTGCAGCATGAGGCAGACAGTGCAGTGCATCAGCTGCAGCATGAGGCAGACACTGCAGTGCATAAACTGCAGCATGAGGCAGACAGTGCAGTGCATAAACTGCAGCATGAGGCAGACAGTGCAGTGCATAAACTACAGCATGAGGCAGACACTGCAGTGCATAAACTGCAGCATGAGGCAGACAGTGCAGTGCATAAACTGCAGCATGAGGCAGACAGTGCAGTGCATCAACTGCAGCATGAGGCAGACAGTGCAGTGCATCAACTGCAGCATGAGGCAGACAATGCAGTGCATCAGCTGCAGCATGAGGCAGACAGTGCAATGCATCAGCTGCAGCATGAGGCAGACAATGCAGTGCATCAGCTGCAGCATGAGGCAGACAGTGCAGTGCATCAACTGCAGCATGAGGCAGACAGTGCAGTGCATCAGCTGCAGCATGAGGCAGACACTGCAGTGCATAAACTGCAGCATGAGGCAGACAGTGCAGTGCATCAGCTGCAGTATGAGGCAGACACTGCAGTGCATCAGCTGCAGCATGAGGCAGACAGTGCAGTGCATTAACTGCAGCATGAGGCAGACAGTGCAGTGCATCAGCTGCAGCATGAGGCAGACACTGCAGTGCATAAACTGCAGCATGAGGCAGACAGTGCAGTGCATCAACTGCAGTATGAGGCAGACAGTGCAGAGCATCAACTGCAGCATGAGGCAGACACTGCAGTGCATCAGCTGCAGTATGAGGCAGACACTGCAGTGCATCAGCTGCAGCATGAGGCAGACACTGCAGTGCATCAGCTGCAGTATGAGGCAGACACTGCAGTGCATCAGCTGCAGCATGAGGCAGACACTGCAGTGCATCAGCTGCAGCATGAGGCAGACAGTGCAGTGCATCAGCTACAGTATGAGGCAGACAGTGCAGTGCATCAACTGCAGTATGAGGCAGACAGTGCAGTGCATCAGCTACAATATGAGGCAGACAGTGCAGTGCATAAACTGCAGCATGAGGCATACAGTGCAGTGCATCAGCTGCAGTATGAGGCAGACACTGTAGTGCATCAGCTGCAGTATGATGCAGACAGTGCAGTGCATCAGCTGCAGTATGAGGCAGACAGTGCAGTGCATCAGCTGCAGTATGAGGCAGACAATGCAGTGCATCAGCTGCAGTATGAGGCAGACAGTGCAGTGCATCAACTGCAGTGTGAGGCAGACAGTGCAGTGCATCAGCTGCAGTATGAGGCAGACAGTGCAGTGCATCAACTGCAGCATGAGGCAGACAATGCAGTGCATCGGCTGCAGTATGAGGCAGACACTGCAGTGCATCAGCTGCAGCATGAGGCAGACACTGCAGTGCATCAGCTGCAGCATGAGGCAGACACTGCAGTGCATCAGCTGCAGCATGAGGCAGACACTGCAGTGCATCAGCTGCAGTATGAGGCAGACACTGCAGTGCATCAGCTGCAGCATGAGGCAGACACTGCAGTGCATCAACTGCAGTATGAGGCAGACACTGCAGTGCATCAGCTGCAGCATGAGGCAGACACTGCAGTGCATCAGCTGCAGCATGAGGCAGACACTGCAGTGCATCAGCTGCAGCATGAGGCAGACAGTGCAGTGCAAAAACTGCAGCATGAGGCAGACAGTGCAGTGCATCAACTGCAGCATGAGGCAGACAGTGCAGTGCATAAACTGCAGTATGAGGCAGACACTGCAGTGCATCAGCTGCAGCATGAGGCAGACACTGCAGTGCATCAGCTGCAGTATGAGGCAGACAGTGCAGTGCATCAACTGCAGCATGAGGCAGACACTGCAGTGCATCAGCTGCAGTATGAGGCAGACTCTGCAGTGCATCAGCTGCAGCATGAGGCAGACAGTGCAGTGCATCAGCTACAGTATGAGGCAGACACTGCAGTGCATCAGCTGCAGCATGAGGCAGACAGTGCAGTGCATAAACTGCAGCATGAGGCAGACAGTGCAGTGCATAAACTGCAGCATGAGGCAGACAGTGCAGTACATCAGCTACAGTATGAAGCAGACAGTGCAGTGCATCAGCTACAGTATGAGGTAGACAGTGCAGTGCATAAACTGCAGCATGAGGCAGACAGTGCAGTGCATAAACTGCAGCATGAGGCAGACAGTGCAGTGCATAAACTGCAGCATGAGGCAGACAGTGCAGTGCATCAGCTACAGTATGAGGCAGACAGTGCAGTGCATCAGCTACAGTATGAGGCAGACAATGCAGTACATCAGCTGCAGTATAAAGCAGACAATGCAGTGCATCAGCTACAGTATGAGGCAGGCTCTGCACTGCAAATTCAGCTCAGGGTTGCATAGTGATGCAGTCCGGAGAAAACGTGCATCAGGAGCATAACCAAAAAAAAATAAAGCCGTAGGGGAGTTTGTTCTACCAACAATGGCTTTCTGAAAAGACTGAACTTCATCTCACTCTTTCATTGCCTTGAGCTGAGTGGCCCCGAAGAGTTGTTCATTTTTCGCTCCGAGTAACAGTTTCAGAGATTTGGATAAGCGTGAAACGAGTTTCTCTTCATTTTCAGAAGATTTGAAAACTGGTGAGTTTATGAATGCAATGAGCAAACGAGTCTTATGATTAAAGATGCTTTTCCCCTTTGTTCTCTCCCTTTGATGAATTGCAGTTTTATTAGGTTCTTGGATTGAATGCAAGCTTTAAGAGTGTTGATATTTTTATCCAGAGTGCAACTCAGGTCATTTGATGAAATCTTAGCATTCTTACGGGCGATGAAGAATATTTTTCAAGGCTCGTATCGCATATTTCTCACGGGACTGGAGCAAAAAAAAATACTGTACCCTTAGCAAGTTATCTAAATGTTTCATTAAATGAGAAAAGTCTCCCGTTTAGTCTACGATAAACAAGATTTTATGAAGCAGAGCAGATGGTTATGACATTACCCGTACTAATCGTATAGAGCTTGAGATATTTACTCCTATAAAGAACATGATATATTTTATCAGCAAAACATTACGATAACATTATGAGAATTGGTTCTCACAGAAATGTTACGACGTGAGCATTTTTACTGAATTATTTAGAGTGTAAAAAAGGCTAACATAATTCCTAGAGGCCCGAAGAAATGAAGGTTCTCTAGTTACGGCCAGCTTGACCATATTTTATTTCAGTCCAATTATAATTTCAAAACTTTCCTGAATTGAATTTAGCAACGTTATTTAGGCTAACTCAACAATAGAAGCCCTGATTTTTTTTTCGTTCAATTACAATTTTAATTCTCACCTGAAGTGAATTTAGAAACGTTATTTTCAAATTCTGCTCACGACACCGCTGATTTTAAGCGTAAAAAACATTCATTCGAGTTCGAATTTACTGTACTAATCATAAACATACAGCAGACTCCTACTGTCCTGCAAAGACTCTTATACAAGTGAGCCTCGTGGTTAAAAACAATACTTGATTTACTTTCATTAAATATTAATTCCTCATTCACTGTTTTTAAGACATCCGAGATACCAAAATTTCCTGTGCAGGGACTTTCATTCGCCCACGCCCCGCCCGCTATGCCATTTAGGCTGAAGTGACCTAAAGCACAATGTCGAAATACGACAATTTAGGCTTCTTGGGCAGGTGTTAGCTGCAAGACAAAGAAATTCAAGACTTTTAAGGTTTATTTAATGATGAAATACGGACGATATGTTCATGTTATGTTGATTAAGGTTATGATGAGATAGGTTGGGTTTGTTAAGTTCAGTTTTGGTGTATTTTACATGAAGAATAATGATTATCTCTCAGTATGTTACTTTTAAAACCTATAAGGAGATGAGGATTATTACTATTGTTTTTATGTAGTGTACGCGCTCCAACAAAAATAACGGGATTCGGATTTTCTTTGATTTTGTAATTATGAAATTTTATTTTAAACCAGTGAAATTGATCATAAATTAGTTTTAGTCTCTCTTTACCACAACAAGGATGTTCAAAGAGAGGAAGGATGAAGGCACCATTTAGTATGGAGTTGGAGAAACGAGGAATCTATGCACAAAAGGTGTTCCCGCAAGGGACGTCGTGCGCACAGAAACAGTGAAATGAAAAGGAAGTTTGTGAAAAAAGATAAAAGTTGAAGAAGAAAGTCAGAGGTCCGTAAAAACAGGACAGCAGTGAACCGAAAAAAGACGGTTCTTAACAAAAAAACATTTTATCTAAACAAAAAGAAGGCCTACCTAATTCTCAGTTCAGGGCCTCACATTTTCCCTTTGGGAGCGCTAATTCCCATAAATGCAATAGTTGTATCCTCTTGAGGGAACCATTGTAATTCATAGCACCCACGATTAAAATATTCTTGTACTTGTACACTGGTGAAACTCGGAACACAGATACGGTCATTAGGCATTTAAGAGCTTGACAGACACACGAAACAACCAAGAAACCTACTGTGAATTATTTGTTGTGGATAACGAAAAGTCTTACCATTATGTGTGGAGTCTTACCACACGTGTGAGTAAAGGCGTCAGAAGCCAGTATGTATAGCTTAGATTAAAAGTTAGTTTCAACCTTCCTAAACACAACAAAGATATTCAAAGAGCGGAGGGATAATGGCACCATTTAGTTTGGAGTAAGGGGAAAGCGGAACCTTTACACAAAGAGAACCTTTGTCTCCCGAGCATTAGTTTACTTAAATGAGTTGTCAAAATGGTTATTGAACTTTGAAGAATTGTGCATTAAAAAATTTTGTTGTGAAAATAATCTTTAAGCTTTATAAAATTGCTGTTCGTTATAAAAAGTTGTTAAAATGATTACTGATTAAAATGATTAAAAAAAATAAGCTGTGAAAAAATTGCTGAATTTTTAAGAACCTAAGAACCCCGAATTAAAATTGTACTGCCGCTTCAAAAAGCATTATCGAAGTTTCCATTCGATTTGAAATGGTTACAACTGTTTTCTATAAATTCGTGTACTTGGGAATTTAAAGCGAGATTTATATGAATCTTATATTGCTAACAAGCAGAAAATCCTTAAATTGAAAAAGATATGCAAAAATTAAATTAGCTAAGAAAATAAAAATTGAACTCGGTTTCAATAACCGATGTCGGTACGTAGGACAAATGGTCAGCTTTACAAATTTCAGTTATATTTATATATAATTCAACAACACACGCTCAAATACGATTACCCCCCCAGATATTCGGAGAGAATCAGTTTGGCGCCTCGGCGTCATTGTTAAAACAAACGATGATGCCTGTACCTCAGGTGACAGTTATAAAGAAGTTTACATTTAAATGTGAAAAGGATCATGTAAAAGATCTTGAAGGTATTATAATTCATGCATTAATTTCTGTCGAACGTGCTTGAAAAAATTAGACAGAGACATCAAATGAACTGATGAAATTTTTTGTTGCTTTTAAGATTCATTTTATATTTTTTGGACAATTTCTAAATGGCATTCCATTCGTTCTGGATAACACGTCGGTGGTGGTCGCAGTGATCACTTCTTTTGTCATCGTTAGCTAGTGAACAAATTTTCTATGAATAAACGCATAATTTTCAAATGTTTCATTAAAATTTTTAATGATGTCCTTAAGAGGAATTTTTCGGTGCGCCATTTTCCTATAATTATGGATTTGATTAATCGATCTGTTTCGATGTACTGCAGTTAAATTCTACGTAACTTTTATTAAATAGGTTAAAAAAGCTATGCTATTAACAAATGCACACAGACATTAAGTTTTTACAATAATTTCTGAAGACAAATATGTGCTTCGCGATCAAATTTATGCTTGAGATTTTAATTACACACAGAAGAGATAAAATGATAAAATCTGCGGAATTTAGTCCCAGTATTTAACTTACTTTCCGCTGTTACGCTCCTGCAAATTACGATGTCTTTCGGACAACCTACGATAAATTACGCTCAACCAATTATTATGGTGCTTTCAGCAAATAGATGATCTTATTTTCTGCATTCAGTGATAATTTCATGCACAGCATAATGGTATTCAAGCAAATTATGTAAATGGTGTATAATGGTATTTATAAATAGTAGAAAATAGTATAATGGGATCTGCACCTATGCTAATTTTCTCAGTCCTATACGATCAATACTCTACTTGATATTATTAGTAGGTTTCTAAAATTACTTCTCACTGTTAGATAAATATCGGAAAATTATCGTATCAGTTCTGATTTTATTGTATAAATTTGTCCTTATTGGGTAAGATATATATTATTACGTCATTGGGTCAATTTAAACTTCATTGCGGTAATTTGAATGTATTAAGTGAACTTGGATGCTCCTGGGGAAGTTTAGATATTAATGAGCATATTTGAACCTAACTGGGTGAATTTAGTTGCCATTGGGTTTATTTGAAATAATAGAGTAAATTAGTTATTGAGTAAATTTGAACCGTCCAGTAAACATCATACTTTGATTTCCTCCTAAAATTGGTCAAGTTGAGTACGTGTTTTCTGGATAAGATTTCGATAATGCTCACGCAGAAATATGAAAACTAAAGTTATTTTAACAGTTTATACATCTAGGTAAATGTTTTATATTTTATCACTTTACATTCCTTTCTTTTATGATGTACTTGTGTGTCATAATTTCAAATAGATAAACATAAACAAATTTGATGTTGTAACTAGGATTTCCTGAATTAGTGGCTCAAAATTGTAAGTTGAGTTGACAGAGACGTTTGCATTTTATTCACATAAATATCTAGAGTGTCCCTCATTATCAATAGATGTTGAAAAGGCACACGAAGGGAAAAAATTGTACATAAAATGAGACCATTAACACAAAACATCGCTCAAATCGAACCAGTAGTTCATTATGGTCAAAAATGTTTGAACGGCTCCGTTACTGGAGTCCTGTTTGCATATATAAAATTATCTCAAGCAGAAATAAACTAGCCTTTTTTATGAAAATATAACTTCCGAAAATAATAACAAAAATGTTTTATTACTGATGTGCTCTCTGGATTTATGAAATCATTATATGAACAATAAAATGATCAAATTTTTGATGAAGCATAACTACAGACCGGTACCAGTGCTATTTTTAAAAGACATTTATCACACGAGTGAGGGTTCAAGTCATGGTCAACACTAGCAAAAAAGTTTCAGTTTGTATGAACATTTTTTCGCTACATCTCCCGAATAAATTTGAGCAAGAAAAAGAGGAGTGGTGATGAGGTCGTCAGCAAATATTGCTCGGCTCGAGCCCTTTTTGTGACAATATTTTTGCCTCGGGGCGACAACTTCTCGGTCATTGATTTCAAATATGGAGTGGTAAAAACAGGGCTCAAGAAGATTTATTGAACGCGTTGAAGCTTTTAGGTGTAGCTTGGTAAGTGATGGTGGTCGTTGGGAGTGGGAGAGAGACAATTAAACCACCACAACAATTTAACAACTACTAAAATTTGTCAATTAACAACTGTTACAACTACAATTTCATAATTTATTATTTTAAACAATTTAAAAATTTCAAAAATTAATAATTTAAACAATATAAACAATTTAACAATAATAACAATAATTGAACAATTAACATCTACAACAACAACAATTCATCAATTCAACAATTTAACAACTAGAACAACTGCAGAAAACCATTTAAATGATAACAACTCTAAATAATTAAACCATGTTGTCATGAAAGAAAAGTTCCTGTAATAACAATTCGGAAAACTATTATAATAAAATAATACCGACGAAAAAGAAACCAGGTTTAAATGAAAGCAAAATTCCTATAATAACTCCTCGGCAAACTATAGTTATGAAACAAATCCGACAAACAAACTAAGTTGATATGAAATTTTGTTAGCATTATCAATACATATACGGAAAACTAAAATAATGAATCATAGTAACAATTATTAACAACAGTGTTAAAGTGTTAGAATGCACTCTTAAAAAATCGTACAGAAAACTATATAATAGCTAGAATTAGTTGTAAGTTTGTTGATATGTAAAACAATTCTCGATAATTTATTCTACAAAAGACCCGAATGATAAAATAATTGCACGAATTCATTATATGTGTATTCAGCTAAATGAAAGGCCACAATTATAACCACAAGGATAACTTTCACAATAAAATAACTGTAACAAATAATTGTAGCCATGTAGATATGATATAAAGATCTGTGTAATAACTATAATAACATTATAATGGCAACAATTAATTGTATCTATGATAATTCGGAAAACTACAACAACAAAATAATAACTAGAATTAATCATAACTATGTTGAAATGTTTGAAAGGTCTCAATTACATGTATACGGGAGGGAAACTATAAAAATAAAATATTAGGATCAAATTATTCTAATTATACTGAAATGTGTGAACGTTCTCTACAACAACTATTCTGAAAATTGTTGTGATATAATAAAGGCAGACACAAATCATTTCTAACGATGTTGAAATGCAAGGAAATTTTTTAGTTTTCGCATGATTTTCTTGACTCTTCCAGAACAGCGAATACTACCAAATAATTAAGATTTTTTCGGCAATTTTCCAGACAACAACTAGCAGGCACATGCCAAAACGGGCGATTACAGTTCTGCATTTGCATAGAGCGACGCTCTGGACGACATTTGTCTGGGAACAAGAAATGTGCGACAGCAGAAAGGAAACTTCCCGCAAGTGGGCGATAAAAAAGCGCTCAAGGTTTAACGGGCTATTATCTTTGTTAATTCCAGTATTTGGGGGAAAAGAATGCAAGCCTCCCATGAAAATTCATTCGTCCTTCGAGAATTTCTGGTTCAACTTTTCAAGTTTGTGAAATTTTCAAAATTCTTCAAATGGTAAAAAACCGAGAAAAACGCACAACATTTTCAACATTTCGTTGGAATGCTAAACCTTTGTCAATCTATGAAAAGCAATGTCTCGACGTAACTAACATCAACCTCAGGCTGAATATATACAAAAATTTTTACTGTCACATTGATATAAATGCAAATCTAATAATTAGGCTTCAGCAGAAGTAATAAAAAAGCTGTCAATCAAATTAAAAATGACAGGAGCAGAAAAAATCGTACCGCAGGAATCTGCAATCACGGGACTAGGTAAAAACATCGCACCACGGCTCTATATTGACGGCGCGAGAGATGTAGGCAAAATGCACGATCGCGACGACGTTTCAAACTTCCAAGCTGCAATCCTGTTGAAAATGCTTAGATCAAAAAGGTAATCTGCATTTTCGTTGAGGGCTGGTTTGAGTTTATGGATATGTAATGCTTCTCTCATTTTCGTATGCGTTTTAAATTACATTTCATAGAATTTTCGCCCTAGAATATCGGTCTGCATTCGAGGATGTGCAACTTTGGTCAACACGTAAATGATTAAAAATCGAACCTTGATATTCGTGCCTCACATTCTCGTCAACTAAATTTTAACTGGTATATTACACCTGCTCCATCTAGACAATAAATGGAGTTTCAGTGAAAATGTTGCGTAATTTACTTCGTATTTTAACAAGTGAAGAACTCGAAAAATTTCGTTCTTCGAGACTCATAAATAATGGATCGTAAATTTTTTACTCTAATATGTTGAATTTATGATGATATGTTTTGTGATGATTAACGATGTATTTTTTAAATTTAGACAAAATATGTTGTGAACGAGATTTCGTGTAATAATTCAAATTCTTTTTTCGAAATATTAAAAATATTTCGCCCATTGCCATGATAATTTTCGCTAATTTTTAACTTACATCGGCGCTTCTCATGAAGCAGTGAATGATGTTCTTCAACATTTGTCATCCGACGAATTCGACTCGTACCTACTCTGACTTAAGTTAAATTTTAATGAATTTGCATTAAATTTAGTTGCAAATAAACTATTCAATCTATTGTTTAGGAGCGTGTTAGGTAATTCATATGTATTTTGTAAAAATAGTTCATAAAAAGATTCTTCATTAATTATTGTTGGTTTAATCATACATTTTTAACAAAGAATTAGTTTCATTATTGCAAGTGTTCAGTTAGAAGGAGTTAAGTTGAAGTAATTTGTCTCAATACAATAAAATTGAATTATTTTACATTTTTTGCCCATTGTTTTACGGCACGCTTACTCCACGACTCGAATAGGTTAAAAAGAAGTGATGGCAATCGTCAAATTAAAAATACTACACAAAACAGATGAAGAACGAAAGTGGAATTTCAATAGAATTCAATCAATTATACGTGCGTCATTATCTTTTAAAAAATCATTTGAAAACGCTTGCCCACGCGCGATTGAATAAAAACATAAGCGTTAGATAGGTGAGTTTGTAAGTAACCTTTCTCATATTTTTCATTTTCAACTTTACACTCCGTACGCTGTAAACCAGTTCATAACTCTTTTCCATGCTTGTTAAGGAAAATAACTGGTTTTAAGCACCCTCTCGAGATAAATTCAATCCCTTATCAGACGAGCACGTGGCGACTTGAAGTTTGCGAGCTTTACGGCCGTAACGCCGCGCTTTTTTCATGTGCTGCGGCTAACACGCGAGATAGATTAAGTTTAGCCTGAGGGCTGAGTGCATCAAATGCCTCATGAAAGCCTTTCAGGGTCGTCTTTTCTTGAGAAGAAAAAATGCAGCGGCATCTCTGGTCGTCTCTCCTATTTCGCTCGCTCCTTTCTTTTATATCGCTCTGCTTTGTTTAGGACCGTGTCAGGCGTGGAGATAAGCTTTAAAGTGTTGAACATCGTAACGTCATTAATGCCTACTACACGTACTGGTGCACAGCTAACCAACAAATCACAAAGGTTTTTTAATCTCATTGATTGATTGAAACTGTTTTTCACATCCGTTTTAGGTGAGCAAATGACCTACAGAAAATGTTATAATAAAAAATAGTTTCTTCATAGGCTATGCGTGACTCTATGAAGAACTCAAATGTGTTAGAAAATTAACAGTGTTGTATCTGATGAAGTTGTTGGTGTGGGATATTTTGAAACGCCAGTGACATCACAACGTTTGAAACAGAGCTTAGAAGTAAAGTTTCATTAGTCACTCTGCACCTTGGGTTGGCGTAAAGCTCAGTATGAAAGCCTAAGGCTCTGTCTCCGGCTTCAAAAGGAGTGACACTCATCCGTAAAAATGTTATTCTATATATTACGCTAATGATAAATCTATTATTGAACTTCACAGAAACTCATGTTGAAGCGTAATTAACTTCTACTCTCCTGCATCTCCTCAATACTGGCAGTGAACTTCTCTTTGCTGATAGTGAATTGTCACATTGCTGGCAGTGAATTGTCACATTGCTGGCAGTGAATTGTCACATTGCTGGCAGTGAATTGTCACATTGCTGGCAGTGAATTGTCACATTGCTGGCAGTGAATTGTCACATTGCTGGCAGTGAATTTTGAACTTTAAAACTTTGATTTTTGAAACTGATAAAATCTTTGATAAACATACCATTATAGAATTGGACTGGAGTTTCAAATAATACGATATTAAAACTTGGACCAAATATCCGATAGGAAAAATAAACATAAATGTGTGCTATCAGTTATGTGGGCCGAATATTTTTCATTGTTTTTTTGGTAATGAGCAAATATTTTGTTTACATTTATTCGTCAGCAATTGTAACACACATTCTTTAAAAATGTGCACTTTCCTAACAGTTTTAAAACAAGATATTGAAATGAATTGCTGAAATTAACAAACGTTGACTAGTAAAGATTATTAATTAGGGGAAATTCATTCAATAACGGGGTAAACCAAAGAGTCATGTTAATAAATTAAAAATGTCACGTTCTTACGCTGTTTGTCTTCAATTCATTCTTTTCATGAATCATTTTTATACCTTGTTTATGAAAAAAGTATTAAAAAAGTGTACTCAAACATAATACGTGACTGTAGAGGTTTGTGGTAGGCTCCTAAATATTTTCGTGGTAATGTCTCGTAAAAATATATTTCCAATCAAGAGATGCACGAATAAGCAATTTAACATTTCTTGTGTCAATCATCTGCTTCTAGACTTTGTATTTAATAGCGTAGAAAGTGACTTGAACAATCTATATGCTTTAAAAACGGGCCTTGTTAGACAACTGATATTTAAAAAAATGGAAAATTTGCGCTAAGGGAAATTTGTTGTTGGCACAGCGGAGCGGGCAAAACAAAAAAACAAAAAATAAAAAATTGAAGCAATGCATTTATTTTTTGAAACCACACGACTCATGTCTGTCGAAGATAAATTTGTTGTATTCATGAAAATTAGCTCTCCCACGGGTAAATGTGAGGTCCCGAACTGAGTTAGGCAGGTCTTGTTTATTTGAAATAGAATAGGTCTTATGTTTTGTTACAGACCCTCTTTTTATGCCTCAGTGCTGTCCCGTTTTTCAGCACCTTGCACTTTTTTCTACAACTTTCATCTACACCTTTTTCACTTCAAATTAATCAAAGTCAAGTTCAAATTAATCCAAGTCAAGTTCAAATTAATCCAAGTTAAGTTCGAACTAATCCAACCCTAAGTTGAGTTAAGAATTGACATCATCACTCTTTAATTTGAGCGTTTTTTGTGTTGAATATGTATCTATTGGATGTGATGAGCAATAAGAACGTTTTTCCTTTCAGCAAGGAATGCATGAAATTTCTGTAATATAAAAACAAGCTGTCGTAAAATGTGGAAAGTATCCAGCATCAGGAGGCAGAGTGTGATTCAGATCTTTGGGCGGAGTAACAGATAGAAGTCAATTATAAAAACTTCGTATTATGCTACACATTAAAGTGGTTTTACAATTTTAAATTAATGGTATTATACATTAATGGTAATTTGAGCTTGACTATGATTAAATTAAACTTGGCTTGAATTAATTTAAAGTGAAAAAGGTGTAGATTCATGAACTTCCCTCTCGACATAAAGTTTCGGGAGGGCTTATGCTGGAATACCGACACGTTGTGTATAAATTATCCCTGTTTTTAAATTTACACTAAAATTGGGTCTTCCTCCTTTCTTTCTTAACACACCTTCATTGTGTCCAGTGAAGCTCGAACTAACTCATCTAATTTAAAATCCACCGATGTGATTGACTGCAAGAACAGCTTTCACAGTCAGAATTGCCTATCAGTCAACAACTCTTCGAGTTTAATTTCGAAAAGAAGATACAAATCATGGTATCAATATATACGAAACCTTAATTAAACCAACTTACCAGATGTAAAATCCACCGATGCAATTGACAGGGAAAACAGCCTTCACAGTCAGAATTATTGCCCTCCAGTCAACAACTCCTCGAGTTGTATTTTGAGGAGAAGATACGAACCTCAGAATCATGGCTACTCCGTCAAGATCTGAATTCTTATAAGCCTGTAAATTACAGACAGCAATCTATTGAGTTTAGTGTAGCGAACTCTGATGAAGATTGCCGCTATCGTTCATGCGCAGGTATTGGTTTCCTCTGAGACAGCCGTCAGTCACGGTAAATTGATCATGCGAAGAGGCTTCTTTTCGCGCCACGTTATCTTGTCCGAAGCTTCTCTTCTATCGTCCAATGAATTGTTCCGATAATGAGATGCTCGAAATTAAATATTATTGGCGTTGTAAAAATAGAACCTAAATGTTGTTCTCGACCAAAGGCTCACAGGTAAGTCATATGTCAAAAACTGCTCTTTTTCACCCATTTTGAATCTGTGAATGATTTACAAATGTTACTACTGTAAAATTGAACAATGGTTATCTCATTCGTTCTACAATGATATGCAATCAAGTTACAAATAATCTTATTGGTAAGCTACAGTAAGTTCTTTTAACAATTTTAGATGTGCAAATGATCTACAAATAATCCTAGGGTAAAAACTACCCCTGGCTCATATAAAGAAATTTTGATGTAAAATGACTTTGATTTCGAGTTTGATTTCGAGTTTCGTAATTATTACGTAGCGAAACGCTATCAAATCCCAATCATTTCACGATAATTTTCGTCACGTTAACAATTCTACGCTGTGCCCAACTGTGTATTTCTTAGTTTCTAGTATTGCTAAACTTTTGTGTGTTTGTAAATGAAAGTAAATAAAACGGCAGTGGGAATGGAATAAATTATCCTTGATGTCTGCCGAGTATTGCGTTGTGGAATGAGTTTCAACAAACAAAAGTGGCGTCGCTATATTAAGCATAGCCGATAAATCACAGTCGTATTCATTGATATTCCGTAGTTGAGGGATGCCAGAACCTGAGAGACGACTGGGAATTAAAAAGCTACTTTTCGTTTTCAATGTGCCTTGGTGTTGCGATGTTATTTTGATGCACGTAGCATGAATTTGAGAAATTTACATCAAAAAATTTTAAATGACTTCAAAAATGTTATATTTTTGCCTGTTGATTAGTTAAATTTTGATTTTTGTTAATTTCTTGCTCACTGAGAATTAAAAAAGGCATAACTTGGAAATATTTTGAAACATTGTAGTTCAAAACTTCATTGAATTATTTAAAATGTCGGGTATCTTACAACTCGCTCACAAATTAATTTGCATAAGTTAAATTTTTCAAATTTCAACTCACGTGAAAGTTAACTCGCATTTCATCTTCACGATAATTGTACTAAATCTTATTGTATTTTATACTGGAAACATCTCTTTTTATTGAAGATTCAAGATTATAAATATTATCTCAATATCAACTTCAATAGTGTCATATCACATTCTTTCGAGAAGATTAGCACAACACAAACTCCAATAAAGTCATGTTACGTATTTTCTAGATAGATTAAATTTAGCCTCGATTTCTCAGATCACAGCTCTGCCAGCCTCCAAGTGCGACGAGCTGCATCTCTATGGTGTGCTGGTGAGGCATATCCAGTGGCGCAATCCGCAATCCGTGTCATTGATTGTATCCAGCGGTGCAATCCGCAATCCGTGTCATTAATTGTATCCAGCGGTGCAATCCTCAATCCGTGTCATTGATTGCAGCCAGCGGTGCAATCCACAATCCATGTCATTTATTGCATCCAGTGGTGTAATCCGCAATCCATGTCATTGATTGCATCCAGCGGTGCAATCCGCAATCGTTGTCATTGTTTGCATCCAGCGGTGCAATCCGCAATCCGTGTTACTTACTGGCATCTATTTTTGCAGATCCCCTGAAGGCAACAAATTCTTCACAAACGTAAGTGTGCAATTATGTTAAGCCGACTTATAGTTTCTGAGTAGCGAGCTGAAAATTAACCTAAGGTCGGGTGAAATGTTTAAATGAATGAGTAGATTCAATTTTTGAATGGTTGTGCAAATTATTGAGGGCTACACGATTGAAAATTCCGCATTGCTGCAAGGGTAATAATTTTAGGCTCAAGTTAAAACTTGGATCATTCAAGTGATGTTTTGAGCACATGCGTCAATTTTGCAGGTAAATTTGGATAGACTTCGCTGCCCCACGTCGTCTTCGTCAACAACATCGGAGATAGGTCTCAGTCTCATCAGTCAGACCAAAAACATCCCGTAGATGAAATTAGATTAAATGTTAGTTTAAGCCTCCCTATCCGCCACAAAGGCGTTCCAAAGAGAGGAAGGAAAAGGCACCATTTAGTTTGAAGTTCAGGGAACGGAAAATCTAAGCACTTAGTGCATGGAAACAATAAATTGTGTAGGAAGTTCATGAAATACGATAAAAGTTGAAGAAGAAAGTAGTAGGAGCTGAAAAACAGGACAACAGTGAACCCAAAAATGATGATATTTAGCATTTAAAAACATTTTATATTAACAAAAAGAAGGCCTACATAACTCACAACTTGGGACCTTATCTCCCTAGGAGCGCTAATTCCCACAGTTACAATAGTTGTGTGCCCCAGAGGGGTGATAACCTCGTCAATAAGGGTCGTAACTAGCTCGTACTAGAACGATGTCTCATGCGCTGGTTTGAAATATAAAAGAATAGAGAGATAGAGCAGGTATGTAGGTAGAGTTCGTTCCTACATTACTGAGATAGGCTTCTTAAACAACACACTCTTATTGTATTTAAATTTTAATCGATTGATCCAAGAATGGTTCCTCCATTACTAAGATCGGCTTCTTAAACAACAGACTCTCATTGTACTTGAATTTTAAGCCTCCGCACGATCGATTAAAGAAATTGACGCCACTTCCCCCAGAAAATTCCTTGACTGATTGAATAACAAATCCGTTGAACAAGGCTAGAAGGCAACGAGGAAGACTCAAAACAGAACAATCACCTAAGCATATGTTGAAAGTTTTATCTCTGAGCATTTGCGCATGACGTGTGCATTATGAGCGGAACGCAAATCTTGAAGTTTATTCGAATTTATGGCTTGGGCAACAAGCTCCTTACTGAAAAGTGCGTCTAAAGAGATGGAGTGCTAGCGATGAGAAGACGGATTGTACCCGGGCTTTCGCTACGGCAAAAAGCAGATTTATTTTTTCGAAGTCTTGAGTGTGAAAGAAGAACGGGCGCATTGCATGTCGCACTAACGGGCGTATTGCATGTCGCACTAACGGGCGTATTGCATGTCGCACTATAACGGGCGTGTTACAAGTCAAATTAATAAATCTATTGCAGGAATGAAAAGAAATTCGACGACACTGCAATGAAAGCAAAGGAAATCAGATGCGTATCAGATGCACCACACAGTGCAGGCCACACCACACAGCACCACTTAGTGCAGGCCATACCACACAGCATCACTCAGTGCAGGCCGCACCCCACAGCACCACACAGTGCAGGTCAGCAGGCTGTAAATCTGACTTGGTCACGTTATAAAACAACTCCCAAGTCAATTCTGACATGACCACGTTATGAAACAACTCCCAAGTCAATTCTGACATTACCACGTTATGAAACAACTCCCAAGTCAATTCTGACATGTTCCTGTTATGAAACCACTCCCAGTCAATTCTGCCTCTCATCACAGCCCGGGCCTCCTTCTGACATTCCAGTAAAAAAGCCACGTTGGAATAACAGTCCCTACAAGCCTGGTTATTGATCAGCAATCACTCAAAGCCGAAGTCGTGCTGTGATCAAGTCGCAGGTAAAACACGAGTGATTTTATACAACACGTAAAGGATTAAAGATGCAGGTGTGCTGCTGGAATTGAGATTTTGGAGCAATCTGAAACCTTTTTTAATGTTTAATTGGCGTACGCCTCTGGGGGAAGTGAAGTCTGATCATATCTGAAGAGCTCACGTATGAGGCGTTTTTGCCTTCTGGTCATAACGAATTCCAGTGGAATTCATTGGAATTTTCTACACGCCTGTTGTTTCGCGACGAATATTGGGCACGGAACGCAACTTCGGGATGACATTGCGAGTTGGTAGCAGGACGGTAACTCGGCTGGCTGTGGAAGTAAACAGAAAATAAATAATGATACAGCCAAAGATAGTTATTATTATGGGAAGATTTGCAACTTAATAGTAAAAATTCTTCGTAGCGAATGATGTTAATTGGTATTTATTTATTCTTATTTACATTCAGATTTTAACTGACATTTATTTATTCTCATTAACGTTCAGATGTTACCTGACATTTATCTGCTCTCATTACCGTGCAGTTGTAAATCAAAATTTATTTATTCTCGTTAACGTTCACTTGTTCTTCAGGTTTGGTTGGGGCCCTGAAAATTTATAATTTATTGAAGAATAAGTGTTATGAACTCACCCATTGGTATTCATCAACTCATCACTTACTTATCATCTACTTATCACTTTCTTATCATCAACTCATCACCATCTTATCATCTACTTATCACTATCTTATCATCTACTCATCCCTTACTTATCATCTACTCATCACTATTTCATCATCTACTCACCACTTACTTCTCATCAACTCATCACTATCTTATCATCTACTCATCACTTACTCTTTGTCAACTCTCATCTTGCTCTCCATCAATTTGTTCCTTGCTATTCATCAATATACGACTTACTTTCCATCAACTCACTCCGAG
>JACJUY010000038.1:343454-387011 GCA_014220935.1 Platorchestia sp. MABIK
GCTGGGTGTAGCGGGGCTGCGCTGGGTGTAGCGGTGCTGTGCTGGGTGTAGCGGTGCTGTGCTGGGTGTAGCGGTGCTGTGCTGGGTGTAGCGGTGCTGTGCTGGGTGTAGCGGTGCTGTGCTGGGTGTAGCGGTGCTGTGCTGAGTGTAGCGCTACCGTTTGTCCCATCAATAGTTTAGATATCTTACACGCGTAATGAAGAAAATGTTATGCAAATATAGGAACAAATACCCTTGCATATTTTCCCGTTTTGAAGTTGATGCGTTGAATTCTGCTCGGCCAGAAATAACGTCTAATGATGATTTAATTTTGAGAAAACAGAAGAAAATGAATGGTGAATGTCTCGCCACAAGAAAGCATGAACAGTCATGCTGCAGAACACGATGCTTCGTGTGTAGTTAATGTAAGTGGACTCAATTCTTTTTAAATGAAATGAAGTGGAACTGCTGAACAATGGGCATTGGCTTAGAATTAAAAAATGCATCAAGATTGCATTGGCCATCAGTATGACGAGTTAACAACACAGGCGGGTTTCCAAAGAAACAAAAAAATTAGGAGTAAATAGTGACGGTTCCTCGGCATTGCATCATTTCCTATATTGAGAATCATTTTAAATAACATTATGAAATAAACGCGTCTTCCGGATATTAAAAACTATTAGATTACCCCTCCAGGAGAAAGGGAAAAGCATAACGTTAAATTGCCAATCTATATACCTTATACACCCCATTTAAGTTCCCCCCTTTTCTCAAACCAACACATCCCAACAAATTAACAAGATTAATTCAAAACGCGACTCAACGCCAAAAAGCGACTAAGCTTCAATATATCATAAACTGAGGCATTATTATAATTTAGAAAACTTTTCGTATATTTCCAGTGAAGCACCAGCTCATCAACTGGAACTCTCGGTGAGAAATGAAAGCTGCAAAAGCAAGTGGGAGGGACGGAGTCATTCGTTCTCTGCCGCTGACCAGAAACTGCGCAAGTTGCATTTAATTGCTGGCAGTAATTGCATAGCTGGAGGCATTCTTCAACTCGCGTAATTTGATGAGATTTGCATGCTGGAGTTAAAAGAAAGAGGCGAGTCCAGTCACAGCTGAAAAGTGTCCATCAGAATGCGTATCCTACGTAAAATGAGGGAGGTTTAGATTATTGGTCCATCCTAAAGTTGCGTAAATTGAAGGAGATTTGGAGTATTGGTCCACCCTTAAGTTGCGTACATTGAGGGAGATGTGAAATATTTGTCCATCCTAAAGTGACGTAAATTGAGGGAGATTTGGAATATTTGTCCATCCTAAAGTTGCGTAAATTGAGGGAAATTTGGAATATTTGTCCATCCTAGATTGACGTCACTTGAGGGAAATTTGAAAGATTTGTCCATCCTAAAGTGACGTCAATTGAGGGAAATTTGAAATATTTGCTCATCCTGAAGTTGCGCAAATTGAGGGAGATTTGGAATATTTGTTCATCCTAAAGTTGCGTAAATTGAGGGAGATTTGGAATATTTGTTCATCCTAAAGTTGCGCCAATTGAGGGAGATTTGGAATATTTGTTCATCCTAAAGTTGCGTAAATTGAGGGAGATTTGGAATATTTGTTCATCCTAAAGTTTACTAAATTGAGGGAGATTTGGAATATTTGTTCATCCTAAAGTTGCGTAAATTGAGGGAGATTTGAAATATTTGTTCATCCTAAAGTAACGAAAATTGAAGGAGACCTGGAATATTGACAAGCCTAAAGTTTACATTACAGCGACTGCGAATTTAAAATGATGTGGAAGGTTTCTACTTGTTAAATCCGAGGCACAGAAGTCATATCACCTATTTTGGAGCATTATTTCAAGTCATCGTTTTGTAAAACAAAGTGTTTTATCGCATTTTACCCATTTCATTGAAAATACACTGTCTTTTGAGGTTACCATCATACATGGAGTAGATGAGTATTTTCTGGTTTAGAAGATAGGCGTCAAATTTACTCTGTAGTTGAACAATCGAAATGCCCTAAAAATAGTGATTTCACTCTCTGATTTCACTAAAAAAAATCGTACGTGAGCATTATTTAAAAGCAAAAATCTTCATAGTGTTGAAAATACTGCGAAAATTCAATTTCTAAAAAACAACAAAAATGTGTGGTCTATTATTTAAGAGAAACTTTATCATTTCATTGAATTATGAAACTGCATCCCTAACGCTAGCGATCATTGCTCTATTTTGAAATGAACTGCATTGTTACGCACAACAGCATTCAGGGCTCGGTGCACGATGTCCCCATAATGGGATTTGATACAATGAACACTAAACGGTATTCGTGTGGTAACATTTTACAACTCAAAGGTATGACGAATACTGCACCATAAAAACGTAGTAAACGCTTTGCAACACTTAATTAGGTATGATGAGAACTGAGCGATACAAGCGTGGTAATCGTTTTTAAAAAGTATTCGTAAGACGAATACTTCACAGAACACGTGTGATAAACATATGGATATGATGAAAATAAACAATGCAAATGTGGTATACGTTTCACGACTCAAAGGTATGCTGAAAAGTACATATAAAGCAAGTGCGCTAAACGTTATACAGCCCATAGGTAGGATAAACACTTTACAGTGCAAGTTTGATGAACGTTTTTCAACTCATAAGTAATGTGAAAGCAAAAATATGTAAGTGTGGGAAGCGGTTTACAACTCATGAATATGATGAAAACTAAACAATTCATGGTGAACGTTTAACAACTTATATGTGTGAAGAAAACTAAGCAATACAAGTGTGGTAAACGTTTTACAACACAAAGATTTGATTTAAAGTAAACAATATAAGTGTGGCAACCGTTTTACAATGCGTCTGTATGATGCAAACTAAACAACACGAGTGTGGTGAACATGTTGGGATGACATTCAGGATGCGTGCCCGAACACTACAAATGTTCGTGGCGTCCGTCATTCAAGCTGCAAATTAGAGTGTCTCTGCGACGTATAATTCAAGAATATGGTCTCTGACACCAGCATGCCGCGTCATACCTGCAGGTGGGCAGGCCATCCGTGTTTTGCAGGTGTGGAAAGAGACCGAGATGCAGGTAGAAGCACATTACACACACTTACTAACGATAAGGTTTCACATGTACAAGTTTTTTCTATAGCGTAGGTTGATTTTTGAGTTGATCGTGTGATATTTTTTGCATAAAAACACTCGAGGAAATGTCTTATGCGAGATTTGTAGGTGAAAAGTTCTACAATCTATTGAGTTTTAAATCACTTCTGCTGTTTCAATTATTATCATTTGTCATTGACATATTAACTAATTATGAGTAAGAAATATACGTTCTCTGAAGAATTATCGAATTATATCAAAATTATATACTTAAGAATTTGCTACTCTGCTGATACACATTTGACCACTACGCAAGTTTGATTGAATGTTAGATGGTGAGTTTTCTTTAATGTTTCATTTATGACATATCGCAGGCTTGCGAGGTATACATCATTCAAATATTTTATATAACAGAGGCGGGATAAGAGCTTAGCACAGTTTACAGCTCATTTTTAATACAGTAAAATAGCTCACACACAGTTTAATATGAATGTAACTGTGGTCTACAATGATCTGGATTTTACTTTCAGCGATTACAAACCTTGTAGTTCACATTTTTTTCGAACAAGTTTTATGTTTATGTTACTAAAAAGCATGCCTTTCAAAATTGCTAGTACCTTTTTCACAGACACGACCGGGAAATAAAACTGGTATTAATGGAAAGAAAACAGGGTTAATTTTTCATTTGGATTTTACTTTGCCGTCTCAGAAAACGTTCCAATATTATTCTTATTCAAGTACTTTATTTCAGAGTCTTCTATCTGAGGAAAAATTGTTTTATCGTTTATTGGTGCCTTTATTAATGTTACTCACAATTAACTGGGATTACCACTTCCTGAAGTTCTTCTGCAGTGTTATTTTGTTAGGTTTGAATCGCTTGGAAGCCAGAGAACTAAAAGTCTTTCAAATAGTAAACTTGATGGGTTCTTTTTACGTGCGAGATGTCCAAGAAACAAGAAATAAATTAAGTAAATAATCAATAAACTAGACATTTGAGAAGAATAACAACAAACTGAGGCCAGGGGTGACACGGAGCTACGTCAAACTGTGCTTTTGGCACACCTGGGCATCGTACGAGGTGTTATTCTATAAATTATTTTGTAAACGATTAAGTGTAGAAACAATTTCACGAACGAGAACATGAAGAAATTATTTTATGATCCAGTAGTTATTAAAATAATTTCATTAACTAGTAATTCTAAATACAATTTTATGAACGGATAATTATCAAAATAATTTTATGAATGAGTAATCTTGAAACAATTTTATGAGCGCATAATGTTAGAATCAATTTTATGAACGCATTGCTGGTTGCTGTAGAAATTTTGCCAACAATTTACCTCACAGATGTTCAAACTTCTCTCTGGCTGCTTTCAGCTGCCACGAGCTCTAAGTTTAATTGACCACATTTGCCCGATTTGAATTCTCAATTTACGAGGCATTAGTACGACGGTCTGCTGACAAATGCACCAATCCTGCGCCATTTAAAAGGGAAATGGAAAACTTCTTTCTGAAAAGTTCCCCGTTAGGCAGTTCTTCATTATTTTCATTCGTTCAAGTTTTTTACTTCTTAAAGTAAATAGGAATTCACATAAAAATTTTACTAAAATGCTGCCAATCGTTAAAATTCAATGTCTCTGTAGTTTATTAAACGCGATGTTTCGATGTAACGAACGTCATCTTGAGGCCAAAAATATTCAGAAAATTTTTCAGTCACATTTATAAAAATGCTAATCTATTACTTAAGATACATAAGACACAATTTGAATGTTAAAAATAACAAAAAATGCTAATCTAATACTTAAGATACATAAGACACAATTTGAATATTAAAAATAACAACAACAAAAAGATGTCTTAAGACAAAATTTGTACGGTAGGAATATGCACATGCAAGACTACATATCCAACAACATTGCACAATCATAGATGTTAATGGCACGAGAGATGGGAGCGAAATAAACGATCGAGCTTTTGCGTCAAACTTTCAAGCTGCAGGCCTGCAACATAATTTTAGACAAAAAATTCATTTGTGTTTTCGTTGAGCGCAGATTTAAGTTCATAGATATATAACGCTTCGATTTTATTGAATACGTCCTTTTTTAACAACATTGTATACAATTTTGTGTTAAAATATAGATCTCCATTGGATGGCTTGCAGGTATGTTCAATGCGAAAATTGTGGAAATTGAAACCTTGATTTTTGTGAGCAGTAAATCTTTGTTTCAGAGTCATCCTACTCATTCCAATGTAACATTTATTAAAAGACTCACATTTTTTTTGACGCAGTTGAACTAGTATATTACATTGACTCTGTCTAGATCAATAACTTTGGACTAGGAAATATTTATTTCCACTGAGAGGTCACTGATTTTGCGATTTTTATTATGCACATTGACTTTAATTGACATATCTGGATCTGTTTGCATAACAAAAGTTTTGACAATTAAAAGTATAAGAAATACAAAACTGATGAACGAGTCTTTAAGAACATTGTCAAAGCTCAAAACTAAGTTTGCGCGCTGCTAAGTCGTTTTGTAACGAATTCCACTTTGTACAAACACCGCCATCAAACGTACACCACCACAAGACTAACAGCGCCATCAAACGTACACCACCACAAGACTAACAGCGCCATCAAACGTACACCACCACAAGACTNCGCCATCAAACATACACCACCACAAGACAAACACCGCCATCAAACATACACCACCACAAGACTGAAAGCGCCATCAAACATACACCACCACAAGACTGAAAGCGCCATCAAACATACATCACCACAAGACAAACACCGCTGCCAGCCATAAACCACTACAGAACAAGCACCATCGCTGTTCTACACCACCACCAAACAGATACAATAGTGAACAAACATGACCATTTTAAATACATAACCGCTAAACAAACAACAGACACAAAACAAACTGTACCACGGGACATAAATCAACAACTAAACACCCATGGCCACCGTTAATTACACTGCCACTTAAACAAGCACAGTCAATTACACTGGCACCAAAACAAGCACCACCACCATTCCTAACTCACCATACAAACATCAACGCTGTACCTACACCACAACCAAACAAACACCTCCACGAAACAAATCCACCACCGTACAAACAGCTCCGCTGTGCATGCAGCTCCACCAAATAAACACCACCTCTCAACAAACACTACCGCATCACAATCATCACCGCCAAGGCAACATAACCACCAAATAAACACCACCACCACCAAGCAAACACCACCACCAAGCAAACACCACCACCAAGCAAACACCTCTGCGTACGTTAATCCCCATCCTGTAAACACACCACTACCGTATATACCAACTAAACATATACCACCCCTCCCCCCCAACCCCCCACCCCCCCCACCCCTCCCCTCCCCCCCAAACAAATACCACCTAACACCGCCACTTTCAAAACCACATTTCCTGACAAAGCAAAATTTTGCGGGTACCAATGTCTGAGCGTTAACAATCATTGATGTTTTGCTTTAGATGCCTCATAGGAACCCTAATTTCGCTTTTGAATTGAACCGATTCAATACAGTAATTGAAACTAATTAATTATTTCATTAAAACTCTGGGAACGCAAAATTTTTGTTCCTGTTTTTTAACGCAACTGGATGATGACCCTATTTTTCTTGAGTATTTAATTAGGCGATTTACGCGACAGATGTTTCGCACAAAATTGATTGGTTTTCCTCACAACGGGTGTTGCTCTCAAAATAGCCGGATGTTCCTCACAAGAAAAACCGGGGGTTCTCACAATGGGGCTCCGTCACAAGATAAATGTGTGTTCCTCACACGATCGCTAAATAAACGAGTGTTCCGCACAAAACTGACGAAATTAACTGGTGTTCCTCTCAAGATTAGCTCCTTACGAAGTGCTGCAGCAGATGTAACACTTGAGACGAAACTTATCCTTTTGACTGGAGAAGCAGACGCCCAGTGCCTGTAGACCATTCCCTGTCGCGCAGGACCCGAGTGGGCTTTTGTTGTAGTGAGGCGCATTCAATCGTGCCTAACCCAGGCAGTTCATATCCTTTACAGAATTTGTAAGTTTGAATGTTTAAGATACGAATTTATTTCTAAACTTATGCCCAAACGCATTAATTAAGACCGTGACCGCCACCACCGTACAATATCACCGTACATTAGTTACTTGCTTTCAAAATTGATGAAATGTTGCATTAGCGTTTTTTTTAGACTTTTGGCATGCAGCGAAGCCTCATGATTTTCATCACTCTGAGATGCTTGACTTTATCATTTCATATATGGTTAAATTTCAGCTAGGAAATAGTTGAAAAATTTCTCCTTGTGCATGGAAGCATCTCAAGAAGTTGGTCTTGCACAACTCAGACGCTGCAAAATGTCTATGTCTAACTCGGTTATAAAAACAGGGTGCGTTCCATAAGTAATGCGACCAATTTTTTCCAGATGCGACTAAATACCGCAGCGCCTTCTAACTTGCTGAGCTAGGTGCGGTAGCTTCATACCGCACTCATTCTCAATCGGCTTCGAGCTGCCGGAGAGTTAGAGCGTGTGTTTTCGCGAACCCATTTTGAGCTTAACGTAACACGGCGAGATGGATCGTTCTTTCCATGGAACAACGTTACGCTATCAAATTTTGCGTTAAACATGGAAAGTTCGCCACCGAAACGCTTCCATTAATTCAGCAGGTCTTTGGGAGTGATAGCTTGTCCAAATCACAAGTTCTTCGATGGCACAAGTCGTTCAAGGAGAGCCGAGAGGATGTCGCAGACGAACCCTGAAGTGGACGCCCATCAACTTCCCGAATCGACGAAAATGTGACTGTTTGAAATCTGACTGACGGTTGAGCCTTCAAATTATTGATTTCAGAAACTATACAGATGAAGAAAACAACTCAAAGTGCTCAAAAGGCTGAAAAGGAGGGTTGCGCGCTGTCGAAGTGACATCAAGGATGCGTGGAAACTTCATCACGACAACGCGCCGAGCCTCAGCACCTTCGTTGTTAACGATTTCTTGGCCAAGACCAACACCCCATTGGTTCCCCAGCCTCCCTACAGTCCTGACATGGCTCCCCCAGACTTTTTTTTGTTTCCCCGCTTAAAAGAAGTCCTGAAAGGGAAACATTGGGACACGATAAATTATTGAAAACATCCAGGCTCATGTTACATCTGCTCTAAAGGACATCCCAGAGAAGGCCTTCCAGGATGCTTTCCAGGCCTGGAAACACCGCCTCCAGAAATGTATCGACGTAGGAGGGTGCTATTTTGAAGATGTATGGGTAACTGTACGAATATGTTTAATAAATAGTTTTTTATGAATTTGGTCTCATTACTTAGGGAACACACCCTGTACATACATATCTTAAAGAAATGGGGCCGGACTTACATGACGAATTGCCAACATGTCTCTCAGTTATTCATGCAAACGTAAGAGATATGGGGCTGATTTGGTATTTATTTCGACGCTATGTTATGCAGTACGACAGAGCAGGTCACTAACACAATGAACGCTTGCCACAGTGCTACCTTTGTTCGTATGATTATAAGTTATCATTGATTTATAATAGAGGTGTGTATGCGGGGCAGCATGTGAGGCCAGCGGTTTGTTCTGTGACAGAGAAAAAGAATGAAAGTTATCGGGAATATTTGAGACATGAGCAGTTCTCAACACAGCATTAAATAAACTCTGACAACATACAAACATCACTGAACACAATGACTGTGCAAACACCACAACCGGACAAATACACAGAAACTGATCAAACACCACTACTGTACAAAAACCCCAACCGTATAAGCATCACCAACACCAAACTAAGACCGAGAACTCTACAAACACCTCCACCAAATAAACACCTATACCAAACAAACACCACCACCAAATAAAAACCGTTACCAAACAAACACCACCACCAAATAAACAGCTATACAAAACAAACACCACCACCAAATAAAAACCTATACCAACAAACACTACCACCAAATAAAAACCTATACCAAACAAACGCCCTTACCAAGAAAATGCCACCACCGTACAAACACCCCAACAAACACCCTAACAACACCCCAAGCACCCCGGCCGCAAACAAACGCCACCACTCTAACAAACACCCCAACAACTACAGAGATGGGCCCAAACAACTTAGAAGACCTTGTCTCCGGCCAGCTGCCGGGATTTCTACGATTTTCTCGGATCAAACGGAAAAAACATTAAAAAAACGCGTTCAATCGCGCCTACAAAGCCGCGCTCGCTTTTCTGGACATTTACGATGACGGCAATGTGCTGTGCCTTGCTGGAGAATATCTTTTGGGCTTCAACCGTACATTGATCTCGGTGGAAACTGTGCTTTGTTGTCCAGCGCGCAGTGATGACTGAGGCGGTTACTCGTTCTGTTACTTCACATCGTAATGTTATTTGCTTTTTTGCTGGACTTATGTTTGTCTTACTGCGGTGCCGCAGTTTACACGTCTCTGTAATTTATTGGTCAAGTCTTTAGCTTTGGATTCCGAGCGCGAGTGCAGGCTTCTGTTGTAGTGTGCTATTGAGTTGCTTATGATTGGTGTGTGTTGTTGGGTGACTTGAGTGTTATCTGGCAAGTTGAGTGTTATTGAGTAAGTTGTGTTTTATTGAGTACTAGTGTGCACGGCCCGTCAAAAATGACGTGATTCAATGTCTCTCTTGAACAAGTTTTCCAGATGTGGATGACAAACAAATGTTTTCATCCTCTCAGTACCCGTGATAAAAAATATTTTTGTTCTGAGCACTGGTGAAACTCGTATCACAGATTCGGTCATTATAACTATCATTATGAGCGTGACAGGGAAATGGAAGAAACAGACCCCAAACGAATAAACCAAGGGCATTATTAGGTAGTGGCAGGACCCTTGGAAATTACACGGACAATGTCTTCAAGCTACGTGGACTCGGGAAAATATTCCTTTAACATTTCCTAACCTATGCAAACCTAACCTATCCTAGCGTAACCCATCCTAGCGTAACCTATCCTAACCGAACCTATCCTAACAAAATGACAAACATATCAATGCATAAGGAAAGGCCATCTTTCTATGTTACACTCAGGAATTCGGTCTCCATGATACCGCTAACTCTGACACCCTATGTTTCTTAAGAAGCGGACACCAAACAAATATGTAAAGAAATCTAACCTAATAATACCCGTTGTGTGTTTACTTATATATCTGTTTGGTGTCCGCTTCTCAAGAAACATAGGATGTCTGAGTTTGCGGTATCATGGATACCGATTTCCTCAGTGCATTGAATGATGGCCTTACATGCATTGATATGTTTGACATTTTATCAGGATAGATTCGGTTAGGACATGATAGGTTAGGATAGGTAAGTAATGTTGACGGAACTTTTTCACGGGGTCACTTAGCTTAACGATGACATTGTCAGTGGTATTTCCACGGGTCCTGCTACTGCCTAATAATACCCTTGGCTTATTTGCTTTGAGTCCGCTCCTTCCATTTCTCTGTCACGCTCATAAGGATAGTTATAATGACCGTATCTGTGATACGATTTTCAACAGTGCGAGAGTACAATAATACTTTTTTGTCACGGGCACTGTTAGGATATGTATTTTTGTTGGTCATACGCGTCTGGAAAGTTTGTTCAAGAAAGGTATTGAATCCCGTCATTTATGGCGGGCCGTGTACACTAGTATATAAATGAATTCATATATAAATAAACACACAACGGGTTTTATTAGGTTAGATGGTGCGTGATATTGATTTAGCTGCTTGTCATTTAATGTGTTGCTTGTTCGTGAGTAAGTTGCGTACTATCGATTCAATTGCCTATTATTGAGCAAATTGCGAGTTATTAACTTGCGTTTTATTGAGTAAGTTCCGTATTATTGGGTACATTTAAAATTGAAAAAGTTGCGTGTAATTTAGTTGCGTTATATTGAGTTCAGTATTACTGAGCGGCGTAGCTGATGTCAAATCGTAGCTGATGTCAAAAATTGTCAATAATAATTAAATTGATATGAATGAAATTGGACTATGGGATAGCAACATGACTATCCTCTAGTGCAGCGATACAATGTGCAGTAAAGAGTTGGTTAAGCAATCATCGCTTCAAAATAAATTAGGTATAGATACAGAGAATTTACAGGGCATATTTAGTGGAGCACATTGAATTAGTGGCGCACAAGCATCTGCCCGAGCACACGAACATTGCAACGATGTTGCTCACTCTATAGTCACCACTGATTACTGCCAGCACTACCAGTGATTTATACAGGCGTTAAGGCTGATTACTACAACTAGAAGTGATCAAAATCCCTACCACTGTTTACTACAGGTATTACTGTAGATTACTGCCGGTAATTACTCATGAGCATGTTTACCACCAGTTCTACCACTGTTTACTACAGGTATTACTGTAGATTACTGCCGGTAATTACTCATGAGCATGTTTACCACCAGTTCTACCACTGATTACTACCAGATCTCCACTGATTACTAGCAGCCCTACCACTGATTCCTACCAGCCCTACCACTGATTACTACCAGCCCTACCACTGATTACTAGCAGCCCAACCACTGATTACTAGCAGCCCTACCACTGATTACTACCAGCCCTACCAATGATAAAGAAAGCAATAAATTGCAATGAATGTATTATTAATACAAATTTATGAATTAGGTATAATTTTACAAAAATTCAATGCTATGAACTGGGGAATTCAAATTTACAAGAAACAGATTTGTATGAAATTCGATGAACGGCAGTTGAACCGCAACAGTCTGACTGTGGGATAGACTTCGTCAGAAATTAATTTGTTGCTCCACGTCGAAATTTGTGGTGCAACAGCAGTGAGAGTATACTTTGAACACTTTCTTTTGTCAGAGAGATTTTTACATAACTTTATGTAAGACACCCTTTAAAATTCCCTCATCACTATCACAAAGTCATGTCAACATTTCTAGCAGCCATAATTTTGAAAAATAGAACTACCGTAGAATTCTCGGTGAAACCTTAACTGGACTGGAGTAAGAAAATTTGTATTTGATACAGGTGTTTCGCCTTTTACCCAACTACTTGTTTGAAACAAACAAGTAGTTGGGTATTCGCACTGACATTTAGAAATTGTGTAATGATTGAGATGTCACCAGAACTTGAACATAACGTGACAAAAACAATCAAAAGACTATCAAATCATCCGGCCACATTCGTGAAGCGGCCGTTTTTCAAAATAATTCGATTCTACAGGTGCATGTGTGAGAATATTGATGCCTGCTCACGTGACTGCTATTTTGCTTTTCCTTGTGTTATGATGCTTGTGCGTGATTGGTGTCTGACAGCATGGGACTTCGGTAGCGATCCAAAAATGAACTACTTGGTTCGTTCTGGTTTCTGTCCGATAGATTTTAAACGGTACGGTTTTCTCTTACACTGATCGAGTGTCATAAGTACCAAAATATTCTTTGAATTAGCTGCTCCGTGCGCATTCAGTGGCAGCAACATGGTAAGTTGCATTAACAAAGAAAAATTTTGTCACACAATAATACAGTTTTTACAATTTAAATGTTTCCAATTTCGGTCTTAATGAAGTTTTTCGTCTGTTCAATTGCGGAAGGCGTAAAAATTTGCTTCTTGCTACCAAAATCCAGAGTTGTTTTGTGGCCTGTGTTTCATGCGGATGGTTCTCATTTACATGCAAATTCTGGGCAGAGAAAATCCAAACAGTCGACTGTTGTGGGAGCCAAATCTTGCTAAGCTCGCAATGAGGCCTACGCCAACCTCCTCATCTCGGGCCTTGAATGTTGGTTGTGGGGCTGATTTCTTTTTTTGCGTTTATCCAAATTTGATCTACGATCTCGGTGAACTATCTCGTTGGTCAAAATTTGGTTCACTATCCCGGTGAATTTTGAAAGCAATCATGAGCGCTCGGAATCGTGAATGTTTGAGCATCTGATGTCGGTTGGAGGGAGCTTGAAAGTTAGCCATGTGGCTTAATTAAGGTACTAAAAGTATCATACTGAATTACAGAGAACTACCCTCTGTTCAGTGCTGTAAAAGGAACACATATGCAATATTTGTAGCATTAACATATTGACTGCGATGGATTAAACTGAAGTTCAATATCCAATTAAAATTTGAAGTCAAAAGTTGATAAAATTATTATAATACCAAACATTAAGTGGGTGAAATGAATACAATTAATTTAAAAAGATTGTTAAAGAATTTTCAAACGGTGGGTCGATTTGCAGCTGGAAAAATTTAAACACGACCCAACGGTGGGTAATACTGCAAAGAATGTGTTAAGTACTGACATTGAGATCCTGAGTAACGAATGCATCACATTCTATAGGTGGTGATACCAAAAAATTTTAATGAAAAGATACAACAACATAGGCGTTAATTTATAATTCATCATTGGATGTGTTTTGTCTTTTGAAATGAACTTTATATGCAATGACCAATTCTTTCAAATAACCCTCACTTGAGAAGAGTGTTTTCTTTCAAAATAGAAACATTTTGTATGAGTTGACCTAAGATTAAAATAAAATTGTTTTTGCACTGGAAAAAGAAGGAAAACCATCCATTTTCCATCGTTTGAAGAAATTGCTTCGATTAGTATGTTAATGCACTGATTCCAGAAATATGAGCCTAACATGCGGGATTAAATGGTTTTGCATTTCAAACTCGCAGTTTTCAGGACATGTCTAGGTAATTATCGACTCATGTCTCGATTACAATAATAAGTAATTATAAGTAATATTTCAGCTACGAGCTCCCTGCTATAAAGTCGCAAGATCTGATCGCAGGCAAGACACAATTGCAGAAATGGAAACATCTCCAAGCGGTGGACTTTCGCTAAGTATAACCTTTTGTACAAATATCGAACAATTTTTGGACAAATATCGAGCGGTAACTTCTTATGGGTAGAATAGACTTTTTCCTTTAGATAAGATAGGTCTAGAAATCCAGTTCCTGCTCCTAAACAGGTAGTACAATAGTTTTTATTTCTATTTGAATAGGTAGAACTTTCAGTTCCTACTCCACAACAGGCGTCTATGAATGCGTGAAGGAAGTGGCAAACAATAAGGCTGAGTGTCAAGCAATCTCAACGAGTACACAGGAAGAACAGTTTCCGACAGGCGAGTTATCTGTTATATAAAGGTTAGTACCTATCAAAATATACGTATTGAGTCGAGATTACTGAGCCTACGTTATAGTTGTGACCTAGAAAACTTTTTAATTTGCATTCCAAAAGAAAATGGTGGTCTCAAGCTGTTGATTTTCAACGTGCAGTAAATTTTAAAGTAGACACTAGATATAGGTTAGCGTGCGCCTGCTATTTGGACGGATTCAAACTTCAAAACATGATATTTATGATGCTTTTGTCGTTAATTTTCCTAATTTTTGGTTTCCGAGAATTGTGATGGCAAGGAAAATGACTGGATGCCAACCCCCTTTGAAGCTAAATTGAAGCAACCTAAACTTCAGAAATACGTTCAGTTATGCGCGTGAGCTCTCCATTTCCAGTGTGTCCTGGAGTAGATGAAACAAAAACAAGAACATGGCGGTATTGTCGAATTTGTGAAGAAAACCATCAATTTAAAAACAAAAATCTTGAATCAAAATTTCTAGCGGTTTTTAAAAATTTACTTCATCATAATCAGACTCGTAACTACACTAAAACGATTCTGCTGTGCTGCATCTGAAATACCATATTATTTTTAATTTTGAATTTGATGAGTTCACGTCAAGCCCAATTTCATCGACTCGTAGCGAACACCGAGGGAGAGATGTTGTATTATTTATTTTTTTAAGAAAATGCCATTGTTGTTGAGTAACGATTGTCTACATTATCTAAAATACGATATTATTAATATTTTTTTCATAAATATGTTGAAACCTTGGGAAGATTTTATTGCTGCCCCAACACTTAAAGTACAGTACATGAGTGTTTTTAATTTTTCTTCAGTGGTAAATAAATTCTGCTCATATTTCTGAGCATGATGAAAAAATAAATAGGTCTTTGATCGAATGGCATGCAAGAGCTGGGCTCCTGTGTAAAGATCGAGTGTTTTGTATGATAATTAGTTTTTCAGATCAGAATTGTTTGCAGTAGTAGCAGTGGAAACATACGTTAGCTAACGCTTTAGAATCTCTGACTATATCGCGACGAAAGTTCAAATTAGAATTAGCAGCTTTTAAACTGTATAGCTCAGAACCTAGTATTTGTTAATTAATATTAAGTGTATGAGAAATAGCACACACTACGTAGAAATACAGGCCGGGTTAAAAATTCAACTTGACACGTTAACTGCGATGGGTTGAGCAGAAGGTAATGTTCAAATCAAATTCAAAGTCAATTGTAGTAAGCAATTTTAAAAATAACAAATATTAACTGTTCCTTCAATCCGCATTGATGAAGTATTTTTGAAAAATGAGTTTGTGACAACTGGTCGGTAAGCAGCGTTATGAAAATTTTCTCCGCGTATACATCGGCAGCTCACGCCGTGACCAACATGGGAAACACTTTTCATCAATGCATTTGTGCGTTAATTCGAACGGCGGAGATTGAAATCAGACAGCTTTTACTGTAAAGTTAATCAGGAACAAATCAGTTCAGTATGAGCAGCTCGGATGAGAGGAAATTCGCCACATTTGGAAAGCTTCAGCGAAAATTGAGTAGCGATGAAGGATTTGGATGCGAAGGGAACAGCGCGTCCAAATCGAGCGACCTGCACTCCAGCTACAGGTGTCCCTCTTGGGCTACCCGGTAGGGTTGAGGGTTTATCAAGGGGAGATTTAGGAGAGGTTGGGGGTTTATCCAGGGGAGATTTAGGGGAGGTTTGGGGCTCATCAAGGTTGAGATAATTATAGCAAATGAGAGAATAGGAAGTTTTGCAGATTCCAAACGAAAAATCATCTTTGAAGGTACTGAACTTACGGATGAGTTTACGCCAATTGACTGAAACGTATTCTTAGAAGCGTTTCACTCTTGCGAGCTGTGAACGAAAATAAAACAGGGACATCACGGTGTTGAATGACATTGCCTTAGTTTCCACTGTGGTGGTGTCAACATGCAGTTGCTTGTACACCACCACACAGGCTTCAAGCTGCCATCAGCCATCCCACGCAACGCCGGGTTTCGACGGGGCTGTCGGATTAGCCGTAGCGCCACCTAACCACCAACCAATGGGGACGCGTGCCTAGCGCGTTACCACGCTCATCAGGCCCTATGTAAGGGGGTGCAGAAGAAGATCAACCAGTCTTCTCACCGCAGCTCCGATCTTCACAACACTAACCGAAGACGTTCCTCCGGAAACAGTCTCACCTGCCTCTATTGCCGCTTCGCACTCAATAGTCACTCTACCGCCATATGTGGTGCCACACCACATCGCCTGACGGTCCTCCAAGACGTCTCTTGGTGCGTTACTACGTTACAGAAATTTTTTCCTCGTGTACCATCACTGTCGGCGATTTTCCTAATAGAATGGCATTTATTCCAGTCGTGTTTTCTTACCCTTTCGGGTTAGTTGGTACCTCAGGTACTCACTTCGGGCTTTGATATTCAAAGTCCTTAGATAGGCATAGTCTGCCCGGAGTGAAAAGCAGCCTGAGGGAGAACACCACACTACGCTCATGAGAAATATTTGAGGTCCAGAGTTAAAGTTAAGGTAAGCCTCCCTTTTGTTTGAAATAAAATGTTTTTTACTCTGTGGTGGACCACCCTTTTTAGGTTCACTGCTATCCTATTTTTTCAGCACGTAATACTTTCTTCTTCAACTTTTATCTGGTTTCATAAATTTCTTTTTCAACTCACTGCTTCTATGCACTTTGTGCATAGATTCCACGTTCCTTTTACTCCACACTAAATGGTGCCTTCCTCCTTCCTTACTTTGGAACGACGCCTCTTTTTTGTTGCGGTTAGGGAAGCTTATGCTAATTTAATGTAATCTAATCCTTAGATTCTACTCAAATCTTTGTCTCCGATTATTTCAATACGAGCAGCGCCTTGCTATGAAAATATTTTGAATCAGGTGAAAGTTATTTTTCATGAGTGAAGAATAAATTCAAGAATTTTTTTTTAAGAAGGGAACTCAATCATTCCATGACATCGCTTTAGTAACTACGCCCATCTTTCGGTGTGATTTTTTCATCATGAGTCGTCCCTTTTCTGAAAATATTGCAATTCAGGTTGAAAATATGTTTCATGAGAGGAGAATATGATCAATTAGAGACCTTTTCAAAAACTTAGTAACCTAATTGAGGGAATCCTCATAAAAGTATAATAAAATAAATTAAAAATGATAAAGATTCGTTTTGTTGATTTTACTCTCACCCAACAATAGCAGACTTGTCCTCCTCACATGAGCGCAATTATCGGTATTAGCTTTTTGCGCTAATTATTTCCATTTGTCTGACTTTTCTGTCATGAAAATCTTTTTAATTTTTGTTCCTACCCATAATGTTCCTATGTATGATAGAAGCTTCTATCCATATATAATCATCATGACTTTGTTTACCCATTTCTACTCATCACTGCATTAACATTTCCGTCCCGTAAATTTTGAATGATTAATTTGCAGTCGTCAGTAATTTTGTAAATAAATTTTCTAGTTCCTTCTCATTAAATTTCAGCTCTCCAATAAATTTACAAGTGCGCGTCTAAGCACACTTTAGCGACCTGAATTCCTGAACAAGTATTTCAAAAGACCTGGTAGTTTCCTGGTAGCGACCTGGGGGTTAAAAGCAGTGGATTTTGACTGCAGTAGATTTTAAAGTGGACACTGCACGCAGTACGGGGTGTGCCTTCTGTTCGGACTGGTTTGAATTTAAACACTTTATCATTTCTAATAAATTTGCTAATGTTTCATTTAGAAGTTTGGTGATTGACTGAATTTCGAAAGGACTTTTTAGTGGTATTTGAGAATTATGCGAAGGTTTTCGGGTGACACTTTTTAATTTTATCTTCTCCCGTCACAGTAGTGAGCTTAGCTGCGTCTTTGAACTTTGAACGTTCTTCCGGTGAAGTTTTTTCTTTTTTCTTAAAAATTACTGACATTGGAACATGTGCCCGCACCCGAGTCAAAGAAACGTCACATTTTTTATTTCAATTCAGTCTTTATTTATTTTACAACAATTTATGTGGAAGATTGCAATGGTGCGAGTTTGCTCCTGTGCAGTCACAGAAAATGTTTTGAAAAAATGGGATGCTTATATACTTTGAGGAAACAATATCATGGAATAAAATGCATTGTAGACTAGAGACCAAACAGGAATAAAGTGACCTGAAATTGATTTTCTTCATGAAAACATTTTACTCAATTAATTTATCTTTCTGAAATAAATTTTGCTTCCGAAATAACTTAACTTCTTGAAATGAAATATCATTGTTTATCTTACCCAATGAATATCTGGTGAAAAGAAATAGAAGAATACGATATAGTCAAACCCTTCATAGTCGTAAAAAGACTTGCACAAATGCAGGTTTACTTTGAGTTAAATATATTTTCAAGTAATAATGACGTAAATAGTTACATAAAACGAAAAGCCTTAAACGCATTCGGGCAAAACTCGTCCATCTAATGAAAGACTAAATGATCAAAAGAATCGAATGACGGGCTTGATAAAATGTAAGAATTAAAAGCTAAAATGTCCATTTTTTTCGCGAACGAAAGGGATTTTTGAGTCTCATTCCTTGACTTTTCCGTTTATGAAAATTTAAATTCATCTTCCTTAACGTTCCCCTCAAAAAATAAAGAAACCGGTAGCATTGAGGGAAGAGTACGAGTATTAATTACAAAAAGTAGATTTGATTAGTTCTTTTTATCCAGCACCAAACGCACCTGCATGTATGCCCTAAATATACTTTAAGCTTTTTTTCCTGCTCCTTCATACAGGTATAACTATCATAAATTGTTCAAATACGATGTGGAACTTAGCACTGCTCATCAACGTTGCCTGTGGTCGTCAGGACGCTTCGCTCTTGTTGCAATAGCACAAATAGAGATTCACATACTATCATCGTGCAGTACCAGCAGAAGAGCTTCCCGTACTAGTCCCGTGCAACATTATCAGAAAACTTTCACATACTAGTATCATGTTATACTAGCAGAAGAGCTTCCCGTACTAGTACCATGCAATACTGGCAGAAGAGCTTGTCTCACTACTATTATACAGCATTAGTAAATGAGCTCTGCTTACCATTAATATTTAATACTAGTAAGCGAAGTTCTTCTTCAAAGCTTCACCTGGTATATGCAACACTGTACTACGCTCTCTAAGGAAATTGTAAAGCTTTTCATACTGGCATCATACAATACAAGTCAATGAGCTCTTCTTACCACTATAATATAATATTACTATGCGCAGTTCTTCTTCGAAGCTTTACCTGCTATATGCAGCACGGTACTAAGCTCTCTAAGGAAATTGCTTCCGATGTAACTTTTGACTTTCGCTCTCAGTCGCGCACACGGCGGTGCCCAGGTCCAATTTTCTCGTCAGTTTCACGTCAGTGGCGCTCCATGGCTTCCTTATTTGTGGCGCACTGATAGCACAGGCGCGGGCTTTCGCCGGCCTGTGAATAAAACGGACTTCTGCACGTAAGAAAATGTCCAGCGGAATATCCTCGCTGGTTTTCAGGCGCTTCATCGTAATGGTCGGGAAATAAAAGTGGTTCTCTGCAAAACAGGACATGCGATCGACGCCACGTCAAAGTAGGGCCAACTGAGAGTGCTGATTTTTTTTATTAAAATGCTTTATTTTTGTAGTATGGAGGTTGGTGTCGTAAGAGCTTTTGAGTAAGCTCTATTAAATTCATGTGATATTGTTGTACGTAACACTCATGGGTCGTATTTTTTGGCTTCTTTCTGTCGGACTTTAGAGTAAAGAATGTTTTTTCGTTCTTTCAAATTCGATGTGTAATTCAAAGATTGATACGATGTTAGAGTTGTTAAAATTCGAGCTATAAATCGTTAAAATTGGAAAAAAGCCCTCGTTAAAATTCAAGCACAAAAAATCAAAGTTGTTAAATTTTAGAGTTCGAATCGTTCAGCCTGAATGAAAACACGGAGGAAAAAACGAAGGCCTGAGATGTAAATCATTTCGCATCCAACCGTGGAACTTACCCCACGATTCTTAAGTTTAAATTAAGGGAAATTTTACTCTCGGATGGCTAAAACGACTCGTGTTCTTTTTTTTAAATTGTGCATTATTGGTACCAAGCAAACACCAATCTGCAACAACGAGAGGTATACATGCAACACCGGATCGGCTGGAATTCTGCTGCATTTGTAATTCTGCTGGAATAACACTGCCATGCTTCACTAATTCAACTTTGTCACACTTAACTCACTCGAGAGGGTAACAACCTAAAAGTTATTTACAAGTCGTTATTTGCGCTCGTTTTATTCGAAAATTCTTACAATCGCCTTCCTAATATCCAGAACATTAACTGCAACCTTATGCGCACATGTTGCAACAGTCAATCCTGCATTTTTAGGCATCCACAGTATTCTTTAGAATGCAGAATTGACTGCCGCACTTTTTACAATATTTTCGAAAACCCAAACTGGAATTGGTGAATTCAAGCCACGTTATGCCATGAAGATTATTAGGCTTCGATGATTGCGTTGTCACCTAGGCAGCATCGTTCAATGCGCGTTCTATGCCGATAATAATCTGTAACATGACTAACAAACGCTACACTGACAACTAACTAGACCAACGGTGTCCCGAAGTATTGGTGCTTGCACATCATCCCTGTGCCAACACCCAGTTGCTGATATATGGCAGCGTGCAGTTCATCATCTCAGCAAAATGGACAAAAAAACTTTCGAATGAATTGGATTTTTTCTGTCGAGGTAGCAGGAGTGGCAGGAGAGGTGATGTCGCTCTGCTGAAGAGTAGTTTGCGTAATTCAGCTCACAAAGAGCTTATTTTGAAATCTTATATCCTAAGTAGCGATAATCACGAACGGTAATCGAAAAAATAATCTTTAATTATGTTGCAGTGTGGCATTGTTATTTCTCGGGAGCTATTAAAACATGGAAATACGAACTTTACATTTATAAGTGATACGTCGCTCGTAATCGACGATAATCATTGAAAAATAAATGTAAATGATTACGGTGATTAGCCATACTTATCTATAAAGAACTAGTTTAATACCTATTGTGTCATATGTATATATCATGTGAGCATGCGACGTTTACTCGCAAAAAACACTGTTGTTTTAGTTTGCGTCATTCACCAAGTTGATCGACATGGAGCTTTCATGGGTCATCTGATTCTGAAACTCTTTAATGGTAAACTAGGAATTTTCATGACATGATGGGAAAAGATTGACCTACGTTTACTAATTTAATTACTTTATAGGTCTGCATTATCACATGCACCGTTAACGCTTACGCTCATCATCGACGTATTTCAGTTTTCAATTCTAGCTATTGGGATTGACGTGAATGGCAATGGCAATCTTGAAGTCATAGAGATGCTTGCACAATAGACTCAATTTCATCCTTCATGGTATGCGCAGGACTATTTGCCCCACAGAACTTCGATTAGGATGTATAGTTTCGTAAATCTGAAAGCATTGTCTCTCGTGTCTTTTTTGATACACCCGAAACGAGGCCTCGGAACGATTCCTATGAATACATTTTCTTGCTTCTTATGAATACATTTCCTATATCCTTTTGATAGCTGCTTGCAGTCTGTGGATGTCGGCATCTTGCAACAGCTGTTGCTGGTCTACAATTGTTGACAATTTGTGTTTCTCTTTTGTCTCAGGGTCAGAACTCCCATGGATAAGTTCTCGTGCAGTGAACATGAGTTTAATGATGGGCCACGGTGTGTGATCAGCAGAATAAGTAAACCAATCACAACTTTTTTAACCGGAAAATATGTAAATTGTTGTTTCAATTTTACTGCGATAACGTGAAGTGATTATGGGACACGAAGTTCAATTTTTGGGAAAAATGGCACATTCGAATTTCCATGCTGACATTTGAGATGATTTGAAGAAAACTAATCGGGCCTCACAATACGGTCTAGTGAGAGCATTTTACCATTGCCATCAAATAAGAAGCACTTTTACTAATGCCTTTTTTATCCAGTAATTCACCATTATTCATTTCTTGATGACTTTTTTGTGGTAGAGTGCGTAACATTATTCAATTTTTGACAAACTGTCTGTTGTAGATCATGCAACGATGTCCATTTCTTATGGTGCATTTGTGACATGAAGTATATAGTGTCTTTTTTGTAATTATGTGAGCATCTGCAAAGTATGTAGCGCTTTCAGTAGTATTGTAGAGTATGCAACATTATTTTATTTATTTATTGATGACCTGCTGATTATGCAGCGTGACAACAAGTGGTCAGTTTTGAAACAAGAGACATAAAATGTTTCTTTACGAGCGTTCTGGCATATTTTTCGCCTGAGTTTACCATTTTTATGAACTTTGACAAGGAAGTCTACTCATCTAACGGACCGGGACTCAAATATGCAAACAAGGAGCAGTTTTTGCATGTGCCCTAGAGTTAAAATTATGAAAAAAAGTTGTTGGTTCGCTGTCTTCACGTACGCCAACAAAATGTCAGTTAAAAGCACATGGATGAATGGGCGTCAACGTTATTTAACGTGAGCACACCTGTTACCCTTTTTTTAGTCTGCTACGTGGCCCACCGGTGGTCACTGAGGATATTTTCATAAAGCTGCTGACCAACCACCAGTCACTACCTTAATTTTCAAATAATGAAACCCTGTTCGTTGTTTTCAAAGTTGATCTTTAAAATTAATTCTAATTAGAGTTGAACACTGAACTTCAGTTTAACCCAACACAGTTAACGAGTTAACAGAGGCCTGACTGTTTGGAACTTGTGTAGCGTTCATAAATCAGGCTCTTAAGCCCTTTCATCACCCATGTTCTATTCATTCTTGAATATGCACATGATTACCGGTCTGAATGAGACCGCTTCTTCATGGCATCGCTGGGATCGAAAGGGCTTATGGACGGAACGTCAAAATGCAATTTCCATATCCTTTTACTGCTGATGTTAGATCGTTCACACAACACCGTTTCTACAAAAAGCAAGCTTTTTTTTGAAGCCGACGGCTGTATCAATGAACCTGAAGTTCAGTTATCTACCGTTTTAAGAATTAACTAATGCGAAGGAAGTCTTCTTGAGAGTTTAGATCCCAGATTTCTTTGTGATACGGTTTGGGCGACTGCGTAACGGCGGCTTTTTTCACGCAATGAAACGTCATTGTCGTTGCCTTTAGATTCATGGCTGACAGATATTCTCTGCTGTAACAGGTGTGAGGGTATACCGAGGTTGGAATGACCCGTTCTCGACGCTCGAGGGCGTAAAATCAGGTGTCAAAGTTGGTAAAAAACCACGAAGCAAAACCATTGAGTAGCGTGAAGGAATTTTCTCACCAAACAATTCTCACTGTGCTTCGACAGGTCACTGAAGCAAAGTGCGTTGAGATACAGTAAAACAAGACATTCTAGCACACTACGTCATCGATAGCAACCTCAATTTTCACATCGCTAGAATATTATATCTAAAGTTGAGACTGTCTGAATAATGAAACTCACAGCTATGAATGAAATAATTTTTTGCAAAACACCGTTGGTTTCAAGGGAAAGTGACAGTCATGCTAAGTGATGCAAGCTGACTGACATGAGAATCTCCGAGGAATGTTCATAGCATTTCTCACCGGAACAGGAACATCTAATTTCCACGTAGGTCTCAGTATCTAGGACTAGAGAGAGAATAAACTTAACGAGACTTCGGAATAATTTATCGAGTCTCACACTACACGACCAAGAACACGCATGAGCTGATGTATGTCAACAGAGCTCTACGTTAGTTGCCCTGCCGGAGTACTCAGGAAATAATTCCCAGATGCCGCATTACAGCAGAATTGCGTCTCGATCTGGTGTCTGTCATGAGACCGAGGTAATTACCGGCCTGAGGGCTCAACTTAAGCCGTCCCTGTGCAGATTGAAAGTCAATGTGGACCATCACGCGCCGGCTGCTACGGGGCCCAACATCCAACACGGCACAGAAGTTGCAGTTCACTTGCCCTGCTCGTATATGATGAGGTCAATTTAGGAATCAGCATTTGTAAATTGAGATAAATGGACAATTAGTGTTTTAATAGGAACCTAAGAAGCTTCACCGGAAAATTAGGTATATGATCGAATTATAGGTTAGCTGTTTCTGAGAAATGACCGGTAGTAAGTTTGAGAAAAGGCGAATTTCTGCTAAATGAAAGTAAACTTATGAGTTAATAAGTGACTGATAGTTAGAGGTAGAGTGAACACCACCATAGCAGAAACACAACTCTCCGTGTTCAGAGTAACTGAAAAATATCACTGTGAAGTTACTACGATGTGTCAACTTCAGCAGCGTGATGACGTGTTTAATTAACGCACATCAATGTTCTGACGAGTCATGTTCGTGTAGTGAAAATGTTATTTCCTGTGAGGAACGTGCTAAAATGGGATAAAAAAATCAGTGCTGAAGTAACTAAAAAGGTCAATCCAAAAAATTATTCTGCTGCAATGACTGAATAGTTTACTTCGATAAAGATATGCATATATTGACAGCGAGTTGCTTGACATTGAACCGCCCTCTAACATTCTGAGTGTGTATCAACATCATTTTCGTAGAAATGTTTAGAGCGTATAAATAAGGGACATAAGCTTTCTTGTGGCCCCAATCATAAATTAATATCGTTCATCTGCTGAGGAAAATCGTGTTACTCTTTCAGCCTAATTAAAAATGTTTTAAATCATAACTACTGTGCGAGTCTTCCATCAGACAAGGCAGCAGGCTTTGTATCGACCAGAAGGTTCCCAGTTTTTGAGACTACATGGAATGTTTTTTCTAATTATACGCGGCGTCTATAATTTTTAGCTGGATTTATAATGTTCTAGGATTTTTTAACTGAATAACTTTTAAATTGAATAAAGGTTTTATAATATCAATAAGAATAAAACATAAAATACATAATTTAAAAGGCTAATATTACATTAGCTTAATGATATCCAATTAATTACTAGATTTCTGTGCTGAAAATTCCAACTGTAATTATAACTTCTAAATTTCAATTTTCACTAGAATTAGAGTTTGCAAAAATGATCTGAGTTGGCAAAAATGCAAACCACTTACTGTTTGCATTTTTGTTCCTCAATTTCAATGAAATCTTTTTATTCTGTGTTTTTTTTCTCAATTTCTGTTTTATTCTTCATGCTTTAGTTTACCTGCATTGAAGAATTTCTTAAACTTGAAGTTAACTATGCAACTCTGCCTTCATTGATGTTTGATTATTTAAGAATAATGAAACAGATTACAGGACAAGCAAAAGAGCAGTTGCAGTTGGGAGAGGACAGGGTGAATCAGTTACGTCAGCTTTCTAATTATTTTACAAATATTTGCAAGTTTTATTTACAATTTGCTCATATTCATTCCGTGCAGCACTGGAGTTCCGCAACCTTCTCTGAGAGTTGATGGAATAATTGCAGACTTACTCGTCTTATATTGAAACAAATCTATTTAAAGAACTTTTACTGCCATTACAGCAGACAGATTTTTTAATTCCGTGCTGGAAGTTCACCGAAATACTGTTTAGAAATGTTCATGCCAGCAAAGTCAGGTGAGCTCCATCACCGTTGGCAACTTGAAGAATTTTTTTGTGAAGAAAAATGCGTGTGAAGAATAGACATGAGGGAAAATTGTACGTTATGTTACGGTGTCTGAGAGGCGTGCCTGTTGAATACCGTGCCCTACTGAGCACGTTCACTGATGCCTTATTGAAATGGTGACTATCTGGATCAACTGACGCTCTGTCAGGCTGTTATGTAATCTTTCCTCCAATGCAGGCGGTCTTGGTCAGTTCATCATTCTGCTTCAGAATCTCGAGCTGGCGGTGTGGAGTGCAACTTGTGGCAAGGACCTGAGATGACGAGTTTGCCCGCGTAGAATGACCATTACAGCGTATTAGACATTTTTAAACCCAATTACATGTATGGAAAACCCGATTACTCTCTGAGCTTCAATCGAATCTGGAAAATTCCTGAATCATTCTCGAAAAATGAAAAACTCTTCGAAATAATTGCGTCTGAAGGTTGCCGGAGGAAACGAGTTTTTGACATTACAGCACTTTTGCGACATCTAAGCCCATCAACGTCGTCTTGTAAGGCTGTAAGGCTATTAGATCTCATTACTCGGTGACTCGGGCGACTCAACTCTACTAGTCTATGTCGCATTAAAACTTTGAACGGTGTCTTCACTCGGGCGACTCAACTCTATTAGTGTACGTCGCATTTAAAACTTTGAACGGGGTTCAATTATCTGCTAACCCATTGAATTATGCGATCTCCTTTGAAAAATCGCCTCAGTTTATTATACCTTTTGTTGAATTTGTTTCCTAATGTGTTCTTAGAAGTCCGCTGCCGATAGCAGTTCCTTCCTCATCCTGATGTCGGTGACTACCTTATGCCCGTGCCAGTCTAATGACGGAGGTTGTGATCACAGGTAATAAAGTACAAAAGCGCTCAGGTTGAAGGGTTAAGTGAACCGAGTGCAAGTCATGGAGGTGAACTACTAGTAAAAACAATAAATATCGACAAAAGTAACACTGAAGTTGCCTCGCTTTTATTAAAGTTTTCACAAGAGCTTGAGGCTTGCGAAACATTTCAGTTGCTCACGACCAGATGAGATTTGATGAGCTCTGAATGAGAGTGAGGATCTGAAAGAAAAGGTCGCACTAGAAAAGTAAAAAAAAATGTCGGATTTTTTCCAGAGATATGTTGTTTAAAATGGTATTCATTTTAAAATTCATGCATGAATGTTTTGAGAACAAAGTGAATGCATTCATTAGTGCATCACAAGCCGCTGGAATTCGAATCGTTTGTCGATCAACTTGAGTGCTGAAATAATCATAACAAAAATTAAATATAAAAATTTTGTTTTACCTGCACCCTTTCGAGATTTCATATTATTTTTCCAACAATGAATAAAGTAGGATTACAGAGGTGCATATCATTGCAGTTCTTTCGTCGATTTGCAGTTTTAACTAAGACGTTATTCCACAGTTCAAGTTCATGACGTCTTAGAGTGAGGAAAAATTCACTCAACTTTTTTATTGAAACGCTATTATTCGTCGGAAATTAAAATCTCTATTGTCTATAAAATGCGACGTTTTGGTGTACAAAACATTTTCAATGTTTCAATAAAAAATGCAGAATGAATTTCTTCTTACCTTTAACACGTATAACAGAATTAAAAGGGCGATTTTTTGGAAATCTAATACGTAAATGAAAAGAAGAACCAATATAATTTCCAACATAAACACTGGTTCTTATTTTCATTTTACTTAAACACATCATGAACTGGCCTGAACTATTTCGTTTAGTTGAAAAGTTAGAAAAGAAATTGTTATAAACTTAGAAGGTTCAGTTGACTATACTTCATAACTTCATGAATATTCAGTTTATTGTCAGCTTGCTATCGGTAATATATAGGAACAATCACTTTAGTTGGACATGTTTTAGAATTTGAATGAAAGCTGTTCAATGACTATTTCCTGTGATCAACTTTTATGAACTAAAAGTACAGATGGATTTGTTCCGCAGAGTAAGCAATTGCTTTTTACAGTAAGTTATTTCTCACGCTTTTAAAATCATTTCCTGCAGTCACTAGTGTTGAGCATAGAGGATTTTCTATAAAGATTTAGTTGGCTGCGAGTCAAATCTCCATTAATCATATTAAATGACCGACGGAAAACGCACCTATCGAGCAGCATAGCGAAAGAGAAGAATCTCACGTATAGCTAATTAATGTAAATTGAGATTGATTTAATATGAATGTGACACATTAATTACGTAATCTAAAATTAAATCCGCATTGATGCGTTTGATTCTTACTGTAAAATGAAAAGCAAGGCGAAAATCGCTGTACGTAGGGTCATTTTGCTTATAAAAATAGTAAAGTCTAAATGAATAAAATTGAACGTTTCGAACGTTTTTTGTCGCAGAATTCTTTTATTGAAGATAAATTGTTTAGCTCGAAACGTTAAAAATTTTATTCATTTAGACTTTACTATTTGTATTAACAAAATGACCATACGAACAGCTATTTTCGCCTTACTTTTCGTTAATTACTTATAATACAATCAAATTTATTTTCATGGTATCATTTTCTTACTACCATTTTGGTTTCAGTTCAAGTTGCGAGTTTGAAGATATAGGGTTAAAATATCATTGCCTTCACTAACCTCAGGAAATCTTCCGATGCAAAGAATAATCTATGGGTGTGTCTAATGATTTTGAGAAAAAAACTTTTTTCAGTTCAGAGTATTATTTCAGAATATAAATATACTCTAATCGTTAACAGTCCTATAATATGGCAAAATCCCTTAATTAAGCCGCCGTCACACGGAGACCAAATAGTAACGTTTCATCATAATCATCTACAGTCAGCTGCACTACTCGGTCTGTCTACCGCCACGAAACCGTCAGATTTCAGCCTTAGTTTGGGACCAGTTTGGTCAAACAAAGGCTGAAATCTGATTGTTCCATTGTTTGATTGTTGAGAGCGAGTCTTGCCTAGTCTGAAGAGCACATCAAAGACAAGCTCAAGTTTTGCAGGAAGTCCCAGCGTTGGGCAGCTGAACAATGCGGCAAAGTCATTTTCTCCGATGAATCTCTGTTCCCTCTTTTTGTCACCTTCGGGAAAAGCCTCGTGCGACGAAGAAAAGGCGAGAGATTTAACATCAGCACCCATGTCAAGCACCCTGCCACTCTTCACGTCTGGGGCTGTTTTTACGGCAAAGGAACTGGAGCACTGACGATTTTACCTAAAAACACAGCAATGAATTCGGTCTGGTACCTGAAAGTTTTAAAAGATCATCTCCTTCCAACGATAGCTGGTCAGTTTCCCGAGAAAGAGGCGGCTTACCAACATGGTAGTGCTCCCTGTCAAAATGCAAGAGTGTATAAAAAGTTCCTTGATGACAATGGAGTGGGAATTATTGGTCCTTGGCCTGGAAATTCGGCTGATCTGAATCCGATCAAAAATTTCTGGTCGATCATCAAAAGTCGAGTGAGCATAAAGAAGCCTACTAATGTGGCGTAATTTGGAGCCTTAATAATTGAAGAAGAGTGGAGGTCCATTGATCAAATGATTGAAAAATTAGTAAACAACATACCAAAGCGCGTTAAAACAGTTTTGAAGAAGCGTGGTCAACATTGCAAATTTTGATAATAATTACTTAATGAAAATAATAATTACTCAATAAAAATAATTATTACTTAGTTTTGCAGGTTATTAGAAATTGTTTGTGGCAATATTTGTTTTTATTTATCCTTTATATCGTTTTCCAGAAGCAACCAATTAAAAATTATGCCAGACTACATCTTAGTTCAACGAGAAAATAGAAAAGCCCACTTTTCCCAAAATCATCGGCCACACCTGCATGTATAATTGAATTTTTCATCCATCAGAATTACGGCCAAAAATCGATTTGGAAGTCTAGTACGAGTTTTTGAATAATGAATGCAAAGTTAATCAATTTCATAGTACTCTTCTCTTATAAAAACCTAAAGCGTTCCCAGTAGAATCTAATTCTTTTAAATGATTTAAAAGTTTCGTTTTACTGGATCCTCTTTTATATTAAAACGTAAATTTTAGACAGGCGAGCTTAAGATCAGTGAAATTTGTATTCCTATAACCACACCATGCTTCCTTTTTACGACCGCACTGAGAAACGCAACTCGGCAACCCAACCAAGAAAATGATCCAACAACCCTACCAAGAAGAGTTACCCAGCAATCCAACAGAGAAGAAAAACCCAGCCACCCTACCAAGAAATGCAACTTAGCAGAACTACCGAACAAAGCAACACACCAACCCGACTACGAAATGCAACCTACCAACCCTACCGAGATACTCAACCCAACAATTTTGTCAAGAAATGCAACCCATTAACCTCACCAAGATGCACAACCCAGGAACCTCACCAGAAAATGCAACCCAGCAACCCTGCCAAAAACCTAATTGGCGTTGTCAACTTTGACATCGCCCCGTCACCGCCTCAGCAGCTGCCACAGCCAGACCTTGACTTCTTCGAGCCGCGTTTTGTGTGGCGGAGGCGAGCATTTCTTTGCCAACTTCCGCAGGGCAGCACCGGCAAGTTTTTAAGACCCCACCCAGTTGTTTTTTAGGCCCCAGTCGTTTTTTAAGACCCAGTCTTCTTTTTAGGACCCTAGTTGTAAAAATCGGAAATGCTCAAGTTTCACTCTTCTGAAACCGTGAATGGGTTTTCATGCTACTGACGTATTAAAAGAAGCATTTTGTTTAATATACTGTTCGTTTGCATGGTCTTGGGCTACATTGAATGCCGTGAACTAATTGAATCTAGTAACACGTTCACTGCATAGACCGCTAAATGGCGGCCTTTGGCAAATCTTAAGTGGTACTCTTATGCCCCAATAGGCAGTCAACGTGTTTAATATGTTTCCTAGAATTATCTAGCTTCTTAACTGTGAATCAAGCTGTGACCTTACTAATTTTATCTTGTTGAATGCAATGTATTCATATTGAGAAGCGGTTGTGTTAATAGACGACGAGGTATCAACATCTTCTTAATTGTTTCGAATTCTCCAAAGTACAATTATTGGTTCCTGTTCTCACCGTGGACAGAGATTGGAAATATGCTAGAAACAAAAAGGAGATTAGATTGACGAAAAAATCAGAACATGTTTCATTCACAGAAGCGTAAAGGTGCTACTGTAGCGCGAGGTCTACCGCCATATATCGTCTACCCAGGTGCAGTCTAAAATGGACAAATTAAGTTTTCACCGCTAAATTAAATGTATAGAAATATGCAATTTCCATTAGTAACCTAACTTAACCTCACACTATGGTACTAGCTAGAGGTAGATCTCTTATACTCGTGTTTAACACTTTAAAAACGTTAACGATTCATTGTTTATAATACACATGACATTTTAAGCGCTCGTGGGAGATTTAAGTTTTAATTGAATCCACTTGGAGATGAAGGGAAAGAAATTTGAGAACTTTCGTCTCATGGAATGTTCAGGCAAAACAAAAACTGAGGACAATTTGTTTTTCTTTCAACAATTTGGAATTTTGGGCTCGCTCAGTCGTGACCAAAATTACCATAAATACCCAACTCCTTCGAAGGAATTTCAAAAAATAATTTTTGCTGGGCTCATTTTTCATGGGAATTTAATCTAAGTCGTATCTCTCGAGAAATTTGTCATACCGGGAGAACTTGTGGTGCAAGTCGTGACTACCTCGGAGCTGCGGTATTTTAGCCCCTCCATGCTCGTTTCTCTGAAGAAAAAACAGCGGTCATTACTTGGAACAAGAAACATTTGAGATTAAAAAACTTTGACCGAAACTCTCAAGTTGGAAGTTGCGCTCGTTTTGGCGCACCGGTATCCAAATTTGCAGCTCCGGTGTACGCGCTGCAAATCTCATCCTCTTTATATTAGTCGTGCTTTAGTTGAATGAAATAGCAGCCGCATTAAGGCTGAGATTGTCCTGATCTCAAGGGCGTCACCTTCTTAGGGAAAACATGGAAGTCTTCGTCTCGAGGTGTGTGGAATGAAATAAGCTGCACGAGGGGCTGCAGTTGACGCTGTTAGGGAATTCCCCTTTTTGTTTGCTTTAGTGGTGAGTTAGTAGAACTTTTATGCACGTGAACTGTTATTAATACGATTTGAAGAATTTATCAGTATGATAAATTGTCATTACGCTGAGCATTAAAGCTGATCATGCACAAGTCCTTCAAGAGCTGGTCCGTTTTACACTTTTTTGTTCTGAGTGCATTCTTGTTATTCATGTGTGGTTTCTTGCATTGATCAAAGGTGGCACGGACACATGTAAGGAGCGTGCAAAGGAGAAGAGCTATAAAAACAGAGAATAAATGCAATGGGCAGCAGCGAAGTAAGTTCCAAGCAGTGCAGTTCAGCGCAAAAACGTTGATGCAGAATCTGAGATGACGATCCAAACTGCCGTGTGGCTGCGCAGAATTGCGCCGCTTCTCCCGTGATATTTGTGGCACAGGCTCGGGCTGCGGTCAAGTGGCTATTTTGGCGTGTCTCCGTCGCCGCCAGCCACCTGAATGATGCACAGATTGTCGGGACAACACTCAGATCACGAAGGCGATTGGATGCTACTCTAGCGTAAGGTTTGCCGCCATACATAGCCAAAACAGGTGCTGTTTGAGATGTACAAATTGAGTGTTTATCGCTGAATTAAATGCATGGAAACAAGTAATATCCATTATCAACATAGCCTAGCCTAACACAACCTCGCGCTATAGTACTAGCAACAGGTAGATCTTATTCTATTGTGTGGTAGACCTCACGCTATATAGCAGCACCGGCGATCTTTGATGGTGTATCATCGACTGAAGCGACTGAAGTGCGTATCATGTTAGTGGGGCAAGCAGGAAAACACTTTAGGAAAAGGATATGCTGCGTTTCTACATTACGTACACTATGAAAATTTAGAAAGACAAGGCTGAAAACTTGATATGTAGGAACTGCTGAGCATGTAAGTGGTTCGTAGAATTTTTTTACCTTCAGTGGGAAAGAACGAGCGAATAAAAAAGCGCGATCTAAAACGGAAAACACGGGTGATTAATTTTCAATGCGAAGAGATGAGTTCACATTTATTTGGTAGGTTTGTTAGTTTTGGGAGACTGGAAAGAGCTGATGTTTTACATCATATCTTATAACCTCATGGTGAACGGAATAGTAAAATTCATTTTCTCCTCGATGATGGATTTTGCAATTAAGTTTTCAATCAGTTCTGAAATTTCACAGCGAAGTGAAACTATTGCAATTATACTCAATGAGAGTATAAATTTAGAAGTGAAATTGTCCAGCAAAGCGAGCAATTTAATTTGCGTAGAAAAGAAGTAGTCTCGCAATCAGTGCGCGGATGCTTCGGGGGGCGAAAGCAGCATGAATGCATGGGACGAAAACTGAATTCATAATGGAACACGTAGGGCCTGCATCAGATCCAAAGCCTATATCACGTTGCAAGCAGAGAAGTAAAGGGAATGTGAAGACATGAAGAGTGGTGCAGCATGGCCTGAAATACAGGGTGCGTCAGTCAATCCTGCATATTTGAGAAGGCTGCGGAAGCCTAATCATGCAGGATTGACTATCGCATCCTGTAGATGTAAGGGTGTGGATGGACACTGCAATGAAGGTAATTACTTTACAGGACTGTGTGGTTATTATTCTCGACCGTTAGCGAAACACCGGGTTTTGCAGAAAACAATGCGTCACCTAGTGCAGTCTCATTGGTGATTATGCTGAAGTGTATAATGAAAAGGCGGTATAAAAGATTCACCGATAGGGGTGACACGAAATGTGTGAAGGGGGTAAAGTGTATTTGAATGTAATGAATCTATACTTTGGTAGATAAGTGGTTATGTTGGATACGAAGTAATTGATTATTAGAAAGAGGTAGAGAGAGAAATAGTATTGTAGTGAAAAAATTTCGAAAGGAAGGAACCTATTTTGTTTGCATGGGGAAAAACATTCACTAGAATCGTAGGTAGTGAAGATAAGTGAATAGTACCCATTACTTATCCTTTTTATCAGAAGACTATGAGGGAAAAAAGAGAAACGATGTTTCCCTGTGCTGTAACTTGGTAAAACTAGTTGATTGGTTCTGTTCCATGAGCTAACGAGATGACATTCAAAAGAGATGAGCCTTATCACGAGAACTTGTTTTTAGCTGTTGGTTTATTGTGAAATGCTTCAAGCCCAAAATTCCATGATGAGGTATAATATTTTTTTATTACCATTGTCTGAAAGCGCCGTCAGTGCTGATAAAAGGCTTTGAAAAACAGAACTTTAAATAAGTATTCATGTCGCAGTGAAGAGTGTAGGCGGCCGACATGTTTTGGAAAATATCTTACGACGAGTGTTTCAGATAAACTTTAGAACAGGACGAGCCTAGTTTTCCCTCGCATTTACTAGTGCCCTGCCGCCTCTTAAGTGCTTGAGAATGAGCGCACAAATTTATCTTTGTTACCACAGCTCAAAAACATGATCACTTTATAAACCCCCGCTGGTTCTTGGCACATTAAGTCCTGAAAAATTTTCCAACGATAGTAGATAGTTTGAATCCTAAAGACAAAAGTTCGGACAAGCTTCGCCAGCAATGCAATATTTACAACGATGGCCCAAAATGTAATTATGGAAATGAGTTTATCAGAACTTGTGAAGCCAGAAAGGCTGAAATGCATTTTCCAGGTGCAACTTTTTGTCCAGTCCAGATGGTGACACTATAAAAAATGTTTTCTAGTGGAATTTCCCATGAGTGTGACAGCTGAGTGCATGCGTTGTGTGTCTTAAGTTCTTCCGCAGGAGTTTGTGACTCTGAGCAGATTTTGTGGAAGTTATAAACAGTCTTGACGAGCCTGTTCGGAGACTTGGGCCTGTGGATTGAGAATCAACTAGGCAGCAGTAGTTAGTGTAATTATGTAACATATAATATAATATAATATGTTATTTGAATAATAACGGTAGTAGTAATATTTTCTAACTTCTCACCCTTGTGAAATTTTTATAGTTAATTACGCGCTAAAACACGAAAAAGTTGCTAATATTTACTAAAACACTTAATCCATAAAATTCTATATCACCGTATATTTATAAAAGGTGGCGCTTCGATGTTACGAACATCATCTTCAGGCTGAAAATTTGCAAAACAATTTTTGCAGTCACAATGATACAAATGTACATCTAACGCAGAGGCAACATCAAACGCAATAAAACAACCCAGAAAACCACATTGTAAGATGACTAGATGAGTATAATTTTGTACATTAGGAATCTTGATCCCCGGACTAGTTAATATAGCACAACGGTTTCATGTTCATGGCACCAGAGACAGAAGCGAAATGAACGTCCGAGCAGGTGTTTCAAACTTCTAAGCTACAGTCCTATTGGATAGTTTTCAGAGCAATAATCACTCGTATTATCAATGTGGACCGGTGTAAGTTTATATATGTATTATGGTTCTAACATATTTGAATATGCTCGTTTTTTACACGATATAACATTTTGTGTTGTCATCTCCGTGTAACAGCTTTAAGCCCTCAAATGATGATCTATATTTAAATACAAAAATTTTCCTAAACACGATTTTTATATATATTACAGTTTTACAAGTAATATAGAACCTATGCTCAGAGTCTGTCTTCACTGTGAGGCGTTCGGTGTTGCTGGGAGAAATAACTCCCCAAAAGCGGCTGCTATTCACGTAGAAAAGCAAGAATTATGAACTCCGCTCAAAAATCAGTCTTCTCCAATATTCCACTCCTAGCTTTCTGAGAATTGCTTTCAAGTACTCAAAGTTTCGTAAAATTAAAGATCGTGACGACAAAACACCAAGTTGCTGAACATTTTCATGGATGAGCTCAATCAAACACAGCTTTTCAAATTATAGGTCTCTCATACCCTTAGAATTCTTTTCAGATGCTCAAAACCTTTAAAATTTAGTTATTAATTCCTTAAAATTTTATGGCCAAATATTTTTATACATGCCATGGAAAAAACGCCTCTGTAGGTATCATTTACACGTTCTATATTTTCACGTCCTTTAAATAAGGAGAAGTAATGTAGTCAAATATCTTATCTCTTTTTCCCTGTTCTGTACGGTGACGTTATCTTCTTTCATAAACTCATTTCCAACTTATTGAAGATAAAATGTTGCTTGTCATGAAATGTTGTAGGGTGCGTTCGGAGTTTCGGAGATGTCAAGGAAATTTTGATGTAAATTTCAATTTTTAATTTCTATTGTAACTAACATGATTGTGATTCACTGGGGAAATACTTGTGATAAAAATGAATTCTAATTTAGATGATAGATACTATTGTAGCTAACATTATTTAAAATCACTAGTGAGATAATTATAACGTTAAAGTATAATAATCAAGATGATAATTATTATTGAATCCTCAAAAGTTAAAATCCGAATGGAAAAGTTATAATGTTAAATTAATGTAGTTACTACCAAAGTCCTGTGCTGAAGTACATTAAATTACTAAATTAGAGATAGTTTTTTGAGGTGCGGTATAAATTAATGCCTTCAAAGAAAGGATGGTTTTTAAGTGTTAAATTTTTTATTCGTTGCTGATTGTTTACTAAGCACGTAAATAAAACCGCGAGAAAAAATACTTCTTACAATAATTTTTAATTCGGAAAAAATCACTTAAAACATGTTCTACAGGAGTAAGCTCTTGAAAATATTGAAGGAACGTGATAGCTTAGGCATGTTAGATACCAATGATCTTTTAAAAACACTAGAGAAAAGTGAAATTTTAAAAATCACTGAATGGTAGTAGTGGCTTAGAAACATTGGAGAGAAATATCCACCTGAAAATACTGGAGGGAAGCAATCGCTTAAAAATATTAGAAAGGAACAATCTTTTAAAAATAATTGAAGGTAGGTAATTACTTAAAAATAATGGAGAGAAATAATCTCTTAAAAATTATTGGAGGGAAGTAACCTCTTAAAAAATATGGCGGATGAACAATTTCTTAGAAAAATTTTGGGGAAAGAAACCGCTTGAGTACTTCATTCGAAGGAATAATTCGAAGGAATAATTCGTTTAAAGTGTTTATAGGACAGAAATAATCGTCCAAGAATCACAAGAACTAAATAACCACATGAGTTAGACAGACTTCATACGGCAGAAATAAAACCTTGAATAATTCACCCGAAAAAAAAATCGTTCCCTCCGTCTTAGCTTGTTTTCCTCTGGACCATAATTTCTGACCATTATGGCTGTTACTGGAAAGTTACTTGAAATGCAGGGCAATATATGTCAGCCCGGCTATGAAGTTAGAAGACAGAGTCTCGTCCATCTGCTCCTTCTTCTCAACAGACGTTCAATCTTCATTGCCCAGGAGCGACCAAACAGAGCCATGGATTCTATTTTTCTCGGCGTCAGACCGCGCAACAGAGCACCAAAACCAAACATCATCGGGCAATTGGGAAGTGTCGTTCTTTCTTTTAAAACTTAACTCGTTCACTGCGCTTCAGCGGTTGTTATCCGTTTGTTTGGTTAGGCAAAAAGTAGCAGAATTGAGAAATCGACTTTACCGCTCAAATACATTTTTATCTTTAATAAGAAACATGGTAATGCAACTGCACTATAGCATTTCATCTCATACGATAACATTTTTTTTTTTTAAATCGCAAAACAGATGAAATGTCATTCATTTACACAGGTACGTGAATGAGCAATTTACTTAGCTGTCCACACTGCACATATGCTATGCTATGCTCTATGCTATGCTATGCTATGCTCTATGCTATGCCTGCTATGTTCCAACATGCAGGGAACATGTAAACAGTAGCTCATTTCAACCACTGTTGGCCTCATTTACTTGTATCACATTTTGGTTACAATGTGAACCACCGGTGTGCACGAGGGGGGATTTACATGATGCTGCTAACTGACCAGTAATCACAAACTAAATATTCACAAATACTTATTCAAAGCTAAATTAAGGCACGATCCAGTTAATGTTAGCTATTTTCGAAATTGCTTGCAAAGTCACGTCGAATTTGAGTCGAATGTTTAAATTCAGTTTTACCCATCGCCGTCAACGCTTTATGAACGTGTTAATGTTAATATGCTTTGTGTTCAACATATTTTTTCTGCTGTGATTGAGCACTGGGGAAGACTTACACGACTATACTAGAAGAAACATTGAAGTCAATTAAGGTCTACATGACGCGGCACAGCCGTGCTGCGCCATTTTTCTCAGCTTTTAGTGTGTTTATTTGATTCTAGCATTTATCCACTGAATAGATGTCTGCAGCTGCATTCGCGAGCATGATTTACGTGAAGACTAGTTGCAGCGTGTTAAGCGTAAACTATTATGGGTTGCTTGGAGGAGGTTTAGAGGCTGTGAATACACCTAGTCCACGCGGAGCAGGTAGGAAAGTAGTAGCTTCGTGTTGCACGCGCCTGGTTCACTAAGAGGAGACTTAATACACACTGACTGCCATGGGTTAAACGGAAGTTCACCATTCAACTCAAATTTGAAGTATATTATAGTTAGCAATTTCAAAATTTTCAAGCATTAACTAAAGCATGGCTTCATTTAGTTTTGACTGAGTATTTATAAAAATTGAATTTGTGGATACTGGTCGGTCAACTGCATTGTGAAACTCCCCTCCGTGACCACCGGTGGCGGATGTTGCGGTTCAAGTGTCAATATTTGGGAGACAGAATGAAAATCTAAGACAATAGCTGTCATGCTAGAATTCAGGGCTTCACAACCGGGGTACATGTACCTCTAGGGGTACATTTAACATATTTCAAATGGTAAAATGTACGATATATATTTATTTACAACCGTTTCAGTATGTATGATTATTAATTGTTAAGTGTATTTTAATAGTTTCTTAAACTTTTAACTGTGCTGCGGGTACATGATGATACACAATTATGCTAAGGAGGTACACGACAATAGAAAGGTTGAGAAGCCCTGTGCTAGATTAATTGTATAGCTGATTAGCAGCTTAAAAGCCTCCTTTTGATTTAAATTGTCTACAATATAAAGTCAACATTAGCTCGTTTATGATAAAAGTTCCAGAGGCGTCTCTGAAATGCTGTATTTAAATGAAACAGGATTTCTTCCACGAGTGATTTGGACAGTGTGGGTGTGGAGCAAGAGTATCCTCTCACGCTAATCATTTATGTGATTTGAATAACAAACAAGTTTTGCTTTGAAGAGCACACCTTATGGTGTAAAGCAGCGGAGAGGTCCAGATCTGATATTTCCAGTCCTGTGTTACCCAGATCTGATCTGGTGTATTCAATGCAGTGTTACACAGATCTGATCTTGGGCATTCAGTCCGGTGTTACCCAGATCTGATCTGGTCCATTCAATGCAGTGTTACACAGATCTGATCTTTTGCATTCAATCCTGTGTTACCCAGATCTGATCTGGTGTATTCAATACAGTGTTACACAGATCTGATCTTGTGCATTCAGTCCGGTGTTACCCAGATCTGATCTGGTGTATTCAGTCCTGTGTTACCCAGATCTGATCTGGTGTATTCAATGCAGTGTTACACAGATCTGATCTTGTGCATTCAGTCCCGTGTTACGCAGATCTGATCTGGTGTATTCAGTCCTGTGTTACCCAGATCTGATCTGGTATATTCAATGCAGTGATACACAGATCTGATCTTGTGTATTCAGTCCGGTGTTACACAGATCTGATCTGGTGTATTCAGTGCAGTGTTACACAGATCTCATTTGGTGTATTCAGTGCAGTGTTACACAGATCTGATCTGGTGTATTCAGTCCAGTGTTACACAGATCTGATCTGGTGTATTCAATGCAGTGTTACACAGATCTGATTTGGTGTATTCAGTCCAGTGTTACACAGATCTGATCTGGTGTATTCAGTCCAGTGTTACACAGATCTGATCTGGTGTATTCAGTGCAGTGTTACACTGATCTGATCTGGTGTATTCAGTCCAGTGTTACACAGATCTGATCTGGTGTATTCAATGCAGTGTTACATAGATCTGATCTGGTGTATCCAGATGTGGTACAATATTGAGGCCAGATTTTCCTTCTATTATGGAGAATTCAAACGTTCCCCATTGCCCTGACAGACGCATTAGAGTTTGTCCTTTATTTTCAGTTTGGCGTAGTTTCGGGCAGGTGAGCTGGGAGCTGCCTTTGCTGTTTTTAGATAAATACTTTTGAACCTTGATACCTTAGCATACGTCGATGTGTGCTTTGTTATTCGGCTGCGATTGTATACTGGCATCGTCGGTGCTGTAATCGCAGCAATTAGTGAACTAGGAGTGTGCTCTATCAGCGTGCGAATGTGTCCTGTCGGCGTTTCTTCTTGACTTGCCTAGCTGTCGGACCTGCCGTGCTGGATTTGCGGTGTCTCTCCACCCTCCGTGCTTTCATCGCCCCACTTCCTTTTCAGGTGCTAAATAGGTCATCCTTCTCCTTGCTTGTTACTTCGGCGGTTATTACCAACTTGATTTCTACCACTTAATCTACTACCTATATTACTCTGCGTAATTAACCTATTTCTTGCTATAATTGTGTGAATGTGAGAGTGTGTGCGATTTGAAGCCTATTGAATCCTTAATTGTCAGAGCCGGTTAGGCTCAAGTTAACTTCTTAAATTTCTTCTTTGATATCTTTACCTGGGGCCTGCCAGCGAACAGCTTATAGTGTGCGCCCACATCTTGTCTGTATCTGGGTAATCTGGGCACTACCGCCTATATAAGCCGTACTTGTCGAGGCTTAGGCGCTCATTCGATCTAATTCTTGTCCTCTGCTGACACCTGTCCCAATAAACTCCGTCCAACGCCACTCGTGTTTACCTGCCCCGCATAATAGGCTGTCTAGGTCTCTAGGTAATTCTTTTAACTTAACAATCTAACTCTTTATTCTTAATTAAACACTTAATTTTTAATTGAACACTAAATTCTTAATTCAACACTTAATTCTTAATTGAACAGTAATAGAAACAACACTTGGCCCCAAGTATACACAAATAATTGTGATTTTAAAAGTCTCATTATGAATAAAATGAGCATGGTAATTTTTGACATATGTAGGCGCATGTTATTCACAGAAACGCGCTAAAATATAGAAAATCTTTTGACTCTTCTTTCTCGCCTCGTGCGCCTCTCGTTCTGAAACTCATCTTTCTTGCGCACAAAAGCTAAACTTCACAAAAGCTCAACTTCATAGTTGGATTATCCGAAATTTTTACCCTCTTTTGTTGCTTCCCATGGATTATGCAATCCTCGATAGAAGCCTTCGGTAATTCTACTAAAAAGTTAGGCGAGGGCAATAGTTGCCCACTTCGCTAATTGGGCGCCCGGAGCGGCCGTGGTAAGGTGCCCACCTGCGACCAGTGGGGCTTAAATTTAACCTTTTCAGCTTCGTTTTCAATGAGAAATGAAAAGGTTTTACTCTGAGCTGGTCAATGTGGGACATTAAAAAGTTATCTGCTGTGCAGGCCATTGTGGGAAATGAAAGTTTTCTGCTGAGCAGGCCACTGTAGGGAATTTAAAGGCTTTCTACTGAGCAGGCCATATATTGTGGGAGATGAAAGAATTTTCCGCTGAGCAGGCCATTGCGAGAAATGGAAAAGTTTTCTGATGAACAGGCCATTGCAGGAAATAAAAGTTTTCGGCTGAGCAGGCCATAGTGAAAATGAATAAAAATTCAGTTGAAAAATTCATTGATATGCAGTATGTGACAACAATACACCCATTATTCATTAGAATTACTATAATAAAAAACTCTGGTTGTACTACAGATGGCATATGGAGCTCATGAGTACTTACTAATTTATCATTTTACTTTGGTCTGCGTAGTTTGGCTTTCGTCATATTTGGTAAACAGTACAGGATAAGGCCATGGAAATAAATTATTTCTTTTATTGCGTGTAGATTCAAGTACCATGCTTAGTAAGTAGAATATTGTTCACTTAGATACCACGCGTAAGTTTCCTTGCGTAAAACCAACGGGTGATATGTGTCCGTTCCACTGAGATTCGCATTGTGCGTTAAAGTATTTTGTTTTATTTATAGTTATATGGCGTTGGAAAACTTAAGAGAACTCCCTTTTTTGCTGAATCAAAATGTTTAAATAAGGAAAAAATATTAATTGGCGTCATTTAAGAACTTAAGTGGACTTCTCTAGAAGAGGAACGCTCATTTTACAGCAAAACTTGAATCACGTTTTCTTCGTAAAAATTCCTGGAAGAACAGAGGCAACTGTGTACAAAGTAGTTGTAAACTTGAAATAAAGTGAGACTATCATGCTTGGCAGGTCTTCGAACGAGAAGCTTGTTGAAAGTTGTTGTTGATAATGATTATGATGGAGTTGTTATTCTTCTAACAATGGTTGTTTGATTATTATGGAGTTGTTAATTTTCTAACAATGATTGTTCCTGAGTTGTTAATCAGATTTGACTGACCTTCAGTTTCTCATCAACAATAAAAAAACTACTCAGTGATAGTTGTCAGACTGCCTCGGTCTGTTCAGAAGTCATATTCCACGACACCAAGAACTATTCGCGCTTGCAATATTGACGCTTCATGACAGGAAGACTCACATTGCCACCCTAGAGCTCGTCAGCTGGGTGATACCAAGAGAACAACTTTAACACTTTGACCGCGACGTGAGCCGCCGGTGTACACGGAGGGGATTTTCATTATGCTGCTGACCGAGCAGTAGTCACAAACTCAATTTTCATTAAAACTAAATCAAAGTTAAATGGAGGCACGACTCAGTTAATATTTGTCATTTTCAAAATTGTTTACCACAATTGGCTTTAAATTTGAAGTGAATATTGAACTTCAGTTGAACACATCACGATAAACGTATTAAATAGGGAATATTGCGTAAAGCAGAAAAATTAATGCAATGGAAGTCAAAGTGAATCAACGGAGATCTATTTATATCTTGTCAAAGGAAGTGTTTTTGAAGCTCAAAATTCAAATCCTCTTCAGGGGATAAAATTGCACTTTTATTTCAGTGTCCACGGAAACAGAGCGAACGTTTCAAGTTAATTATAAACCAGAGTCTAATCATCCCCCATTCACCTTGGGAATATTATATTAAAGCCGTTAAAAACAGTCAAGTTTCGCGAGAGTTCGTAGAACAATAATTGAGTACTTCTTTGAAATTGCATTCAAACGTTACAAAAGAGCACAACCTCGCTCATTCCAACAAATGATCCAGTGTTAGGAAACAAAGAACGAGACATTAGAAATGTCAAACTTACTATCTTTGGAAAGCGTACAGCTCTGGATTTTAGTTATTTTAGTTTCGTGTTTTCTTGTGCATTTGTCTGTTGCTGGGTGGCTTAATTGACATAGAAGCGCAAGCAGGGGGAGTGAAGGCGTTCCGTTCACATGTCTGGTTCTCATTTGTGCCTTCAGCTCTGTCTGGTTCTCATTTGTGCCTTCAGCTCTGTCTGGTCCTCATTTGTGCCTTCAGCTCTGTCTGGTCCTCATTTGTGCCTTCAGCTCTGTCTGGTCCTCATTTGTGCCTTCAGCTTTGTGTGGTTCTCATTTGTGTCTTCAGCTCTGTCTGGCTCTCATTTGTGCCTTCAGCTCTGTCAGGTCCTCATTTGTGCCTTCAGCTCTGTCTGGTTCTCATTTGTGCCTTCTGCGTTGTCTGGTTCTCATTCGTGCCTTCAGCTCTGTCTGGCTCTCATTTGTGCTTTCAGCTTTGTGTGGTTCCCATTTGTGCCTTCAGCTCTGTCTGGCTCTCATTTGTGCCTTCAGCTCTGTCTGGCTCTCATTTGTGCCTTCAGCTCTGTCTGGTTCTTATTTGGGCCTTCAGCTCTGTCTGGCTCTCATTTGTGCCTTCAGCTCTGTCTGGCTCT